>JANWGL010000421.1:0-15113 GCA_025200755.1 Ceratobasidium sp. C01
TATTGAAAAACACGAGGGGGGATGGCAAGAGGCGGGCAAACATAGAGTACAGTGCAATAAACACAAGGCGCATGTATAGAGAGCGTAGCAAGCAGGTTTTTGGAGACCGCAGAGAACAGATATGGGATATCGAATGATAGATGCCATGAGAGAAATGAGACATGCAGATGCAAAATAAATCTCGACTGACGGCCGCGAAGCTTGTTCGCGGACGAGAGCGGGTAGTGACAAGACAACAAACGAAATGATCAAAGCAAGAGAAATATACAATATGATGGCTGACGAGCAGGACGGCCCCCAGGCTGCCGCCTCTTCTGCGAGAGTCACCGGCGGAAAAACTGATCGGTGTGGGCGCGCTGGCGGGTTCGGCCGCGAGACCAACTTTGTGTGGGGACGTAGCTGCCGATACGGTCGGAGGCAAGCTGCTCCTTTTCGCACTCTGGCTCGTAGAGTCCACCCCAATCGCGGGCGGGCTGAGCATCGACTCGTAACGAGGCACGAGTCGTTTGGGCGATCCAGACGGGTTCGGAAGTGAGAGATTTGGGGAGGACGGAAATGGGGGTGGATGTGGAGCGGTCTTTTGGGGTCTTGACAGAAGGTTGGCTGGATTGAGATGCGCTAGAGTTGACGAAGCGGCGCAGTTGGAGCGCGGCCTGGTTGGGAGATTGCACACTGGACTCGACATATCCCTGTGCCTGGCATGCATCTGTGACCGGGGTGGCCAGTGACGCAGTGTCGTCGAGGGTGAATATGGAGAGGTGCTTTGGGGTAACGGAGAGTTGTGTGGAGAGGGTGGGTGGCGCGCGACGAGTCGCAGTGCGAGCGTAAGAGGGAGACTGCAGAGCGATAGGGAAGATGGGTTGTGTCGCAGCCTCGCACTCGAAAACGTCGCTATCGTCGTCGTCGTCCTCGGAAATATCGTCGTCGGGGAAGCCACGGACTCCATGAGCCCAGCATCGGATGCCCTCGTAGTCCTTGCCCATCCATCGGCTGCCCACCAATCGAGTGGCGCCGCCCGCCGCCGGAAGACTCCATGCAACCTCGCTCTCGGGAGAGGGCGCGCGATCCTCAGCGTCAAAGCCGAGATGGATCACAGGAGGCGCACGAGGAGTGTTGGACGGACGGGTGCGGACGCGGGACATGCTTCGGGATCGGGGCTCGCGGACCATACGCGTCCAGCCGGTGGGACTCGGGCCTTCGAGGCGGGCTCGCAGGCGGGAGTTTACGGCGTGAGGGGCGGGCGAGGCGATCACTGGCGAGTGCTCGCGTGACATGCACTGGATCGAGCAGTAGGAAGAGTTGGCAGAAGCCTGTAGAGAAACGAGTCAGCATTGGTCTTGAGCGGGAGGCGGGCGGGCGACTAACAAACTGCTTGTTGCAAGCGAGGCACCAGTCCATGTCCATCTCGGATAGTGTTAAGGCGGCGTGGTAGGGAGGATGGGGCGGAGGAAGAGGCGCGGCCAAGTGTAGGAACGGGAATGGGATGCTGAGGGAGGTTCATCTGGGGGTTAAGTATTAAAGAAACGGAGGCAGTCCCCGAGTGAATGGATTGCAGAATCATCGAGGGCAACTCGCTGCATCATGCACAAACAAAGAACCCAGAAGCCGGATTTGCTTATCGGCCAAAAACACGACCAAGCCTCAGGGCGCATTCTCAGCTGCCTGGCAGACACCTGCCTCTTTGGCTTCCCCCACGATTCCGCACACTCTCATCTACAGCTGGTGCGCACTCGGGCCCCTGTCAACTCGCTGCTGCCCCCCGTCGCAGAGTCCAGAGTTGCTGCCCCCGTCGCTCACAGGCGGCCCCTTCGCAGTTGCGTCATAGGACGCTAGCGCAGTGGCTTGGATAACGTGATGCGCAAGATAAATCGACTGCCGCGGCAAGGGCAGCTCGGAGCGACAGCTGAGCACGTCCCCACGTTTTGGTCTGAAAAAAGGCAAACCGGTCCAGCGCTCCGGTCCCCACTAATCCCTATGTGCATGCTTATGGCCATAGAGTAGTGTTCGCGGAAGCGGCCGCTTTTCCCCCATAGCGAACCCATCAGCTCTCAGGGACAACTTTGCGTATCTCACCTTACCTCTTCCTCCCGCTGTACTGAACTCCAGCGAAATCCCCTCACACCGTACATGCACCCACAGCACTCGACGCCCCTCCTCCCTGAGCTTTGCGCCGCTTCGCCAGCACTGATCATCACTCCCCTTGGTGCAATCCCGATTCGACTTGCGCTCGCTGTTTGCGTCGGTCAGCCACTCTTCAGCCTCTGCGATCCGAGCAAGCGCATTTTCATCATGCGGACCACTCATCCGCCGGCCGGTCAAATTTACGCAATCAACTCTCGAAAGGTACCAGGTCCAAACTGAGCGCGCAGCGGCGCCTTTTGGTTGGCGCATAGCTCTCAGCGTCTGCCGTCGCATGCATGTAGCGCGCTTGGGCCGAACAGCTTCCTGCAGTTCTTCGTTCTTCCCCGTCTCGATGAATATGTTCCGTGCGATATACTTGTCTTGGTCTGTGTGACTCCGGCTGCTGCCGTGCTCCTCCACCTTCTAGTCGGCCTATTGTTCACCCTCCCCCGGACGCTACGGGCTCCTGTCTCGTGCAGCCTCCTCGATACAGCTAAGACCGGCCGCGATCGTTGCCTATTTTCGTCTGGCATATTTTTGCGCTGTGTAGGTCGCTGACTGATACTCCCCGGCTGGATTGGTACACCATCGGCGCGCCGGCAAGTTCCCCACGATGGTTCGTTTGCCCATGCTTGGCCAGCCCGCATCATCAGTCGCTATGTGTGCATCCTCCCCAATCGACCAATCCGCACAGCCAATATTTTCGATCATTATCCTATCTAGACGCGGCTAACACCCTCCGTACACCGCGCAACTTTACCTTTTGAGGTATCGAACAAGCGCTCATCCCGCCAAGCAGCCAAACTCGGACGGCGGATACGGAGATGCGCACGATTTTCGCTGCTCACGGCAACGGTTTGTAACATGTCCCCGCTCATCACCCAACGAGCGCTTTTTTAGTTTATTTTAGTAAACCCCCCTCTTCGTCGACCTGGGCCCGTCGTGGAATATCAGTCATCTTTTTCACCCTATGACTAAAAGTGTTTTTGATATCGGGCAGGCGAGCTCGGGCGATGGCGATGTGCACCGCGATCCGCCCGCATGATGCTCTGGAGCCTAGAATACAAAATGAATTAATTTATGTCATCGGGAACGTCTGTTTTCAGCCTGCGGGCGCCCCAATACATGAGGTTACACCGTGTCAACTCCAGGTAATGATCTGCAAGGTGGCCAGTTCCCCTGCATTTCCGCTGTCCGCGAATCCAGCCACACCTAGGCGAGCCTGCGCACTCTATCCATAGCAAGTGAAAAGCCTATGGAGCGATTGAAATGCATTCAAAAAACGAAAGCATCTCTGTCACTACAACCCCCAAATGACGTTCAATTTCATTAATTAACAATTCAACACGCTCGATCCAAGGCTTGAGATCGTGCGAAAGCTCAGAGCGGAAATTCAACGCGCGTCGTCCCAGTGTACTCAGAGAAGTTTAATGAACGAAACGTGGAACATGTCCGATTCGGAGAGGCGATTCAGTCGAGCACATGATCCTCCCCGCAATTCCCAGCCAAGTTGTGTTTGACCGAACAGACTGGGAGAAAAGTTCTATGACGCTCAGTCGCTCTGTGCGTCCCGCCCTCGGTAATCGCGGTCAGGTTCGTCCCGTACTAACGCCGGTACTTGCGAGCCATTCGGCGAGCGGGGACGCACTGCGAAGCGGGAAAGTATGAACTGAGATGAAACACACCGTTGGGGGTGCGTTTCCAGACTCGGACGAGCACAGAGCCCGCTTACGGGGGTCTAACGGCATTCGCAGCAAGTCATGGGACATACGACGATGCTTGTCTTTCGCAATGTTGTTGAGCCCTAACGTACTGCTCTATTTGGTCTCTTACCCGGTCCTAGAAGATAGGTACACACACAACCCGCGCCATAGTGACAATCAAAGTGCTTCTATAATCGTACTATGTGTCTAGGTAGGTGTCCTAGGAAGGGACGGCACAGCATATCTTCTGTTCCCGATCGAGGAAGGGTCACGACAGCTCGACCTTCCCAAAATGTCTCGACTCGATATGTCGCCGTCCGTTGTCCCCCACATCACGTCAGTGCACCCCATTTTTTGAGGCTGTCAGCCGCACAAAAATCCCTCAGTCCCTCGAATCTCTATCGGATAGATGTGAACAGAAGATGGGTTGAATCATACTCTATACTGGGAAAAGGCGGGGAAGGTCTAGATAGATGTACCCATGCGATGTGCATGTCTAATGCCAGGGTAAGGTACTCTAGGCGCGCACTGGCCAGTGGCACCGCAAGCGATTTGTAATACCTTTCAGACGTTTTGACACATTTTGATGAGTATCTTTGTCCATTCAATGAATTACGTCTGCACGATTGATTGTAATGAGGCATTTATCAGCTCGGTCGTGCATCGGCGTACGTGTTAGGTGAGGGAACGGGCGCGCGCATCGCGCAATCGCGTTGTGTGCAGGGTCGGGAGGGGTTCTTGATATGGAATGCGGCAGACTGCGTGTTGCTCGCAAATCGTAACGTGAAAACATGAAATGCGGCCCCATGGCCAAGACTGGCCGAAGCGGACCACGCTGGCTACGAGCACCAAGCGGGACAGTGACAGCGGCCAGTACCAAGTCGACTGTATTGTAATCTCTTCGGTTCCGGCGGCCCACACCGCAATACAAACTCGAAATGAATTCTGAATAAATGCTTTGCGGGGCATGTGATTGTGGCACTTGCCGCTTGTTAAAAAATCGACTTGGTGCTTATTTTTTTTTACGAGTGTGGGTTGGGCCAGGTAGCGAAAAGAGCATATTGTAAATGCTGAAAGCGGGGCGCCCTATCTTTACACCATTCTGCTGACGCTGAGGCGGCGACTTTTCCGCATCGCAGCGTTCAACGGAACCGAAGCCGCCGGTATCCCGTTAATAATCGGTACGCACTCAACACAAACAGATTTGGTCGGCCGTCAACTCAATAAACGGCAGCATCCAAGCCGCGGTCCGGTTCCTGGGACAGCGATCAACTCGCTGGATTAAGTGACGCGCACCGTAACTATCGTAGCCGGTCGGTCGAGGCCTGAGTCCGTGTCAGGACGGTTTGAGCTTTGCACAGGCTGCTGTGCTGGGTCCAGCCGGGTCAGGGGGTTGATCCCACGCCCGTCATCGGTGTATAGCAGGATAGTAAGACAACCACCGCGTTAGTATTATACCGGTGCACAGGGGGCAGTTTCAGCACGGTTCTATGCGTTATCTGTGCGTTACTACATAGTGAATCATCAGGATTGCTGAGGTAAGGAATAGCGAACATTACTTACTTTGGCGCTGTAACCCAGGTTGCGCCAGACCCTCGGTCCGCTCGGCTCTAGAGTATGACCGAGCACTTAGGAACAAGTTATAGACACTATGGACACCTCAGTGGCACCTAGGATGCATACCTCTAAACACCTTAGTGAAATCCCACGCTACCTGAGTAAAAATGTCCCCTTCACATACAAGGGCTTGGGGTCGCGAGGCTAGAGCTGGTCTAGCTGTAGTCCAGGCGCAAAGCAAGAGTCTTGATTGATCCTGGTGGGTACATGATGGGTATCTCGCTTCCCCCGCTCTGAAAGTTTGTGGAAGAGAAAGGAAGACCGCTTCACGCCCCTCAAGCGAAGCCTGGACCGGGAGGTTCCATCAGCGACCTAACCTTAGATAATCTATGCAGGTATCCCGGTAGGAGCTCACCTATCGTGTTAGAGTGTGAACAAAAACTGGCGGCTGTGGTCTAGAGTGTCTTGGCTATGCTTTGAGTGAGATTCAGCCACCCATCAACACAGCTATGGAGTGTGGCGCGTTCACTCAAGGCCTGGGAAATCGCTAGGCGGGATCGGTGCATAGTGAGAGGAAGCTCCTGAGAATACCCCTGCTCATTAAGGAGAAACGTTACCCCTCGTCGAGGGCAAAAGAACCTACGTCCAACAAATTGCCGCATTCAGCGGCAGAAAGCTCGGGTCGGTACATTTCAAGTAAACGACTTCGACATAAGTCTTGGATCAGCGTCGCGAGGTGTCGCAATTCTAACAATATCTCAGCTGAAATGCCGGGGTCTTCTGTATTGCCGTCGTCGCGTTCTCTGTTCTCAGCATACACCTGAGCTGCGGCGAGTTGCTGGAGCCTAGACTTTGATATCGTGTCAAGAGGGTTGTTGCCAGTAGCTTTGATAGAAGTGATAGCAGCCATAACCCAGAGATCAACAGAGACAAATCCGTCCGCATTGACTTTGTAATGCGGCGTTCTACTCGTGTTTTTGTCGCGCGTTGTCAATTTAGTAACTGGGGTCGCCGTAGCCGATGAGTCCCCAGGATCGTAGACAAGCGAAGTTTCAGCCAATAAGTCCTGGGTCCAGACCAAATCATCCAAGAACGCCGCGGCGCAATCTTGCAGAGTCCGAGGGAGGTTATTTACGTCCCAACTGATGTAGTCATGCTCGTTTCCTTCAAGAATGAACCCGTAGCGAGCCAGAAGTATGGAGTTGGGTAGGTTCGCGTCGTAGCTGTTGAAGACTTCGTCGCCAGATTTCACAGGAGCGTTCACAACCATGTCACAGGTATCTTCGAAGGGTACCAAAGACTGAATACGAGGCCCCAAGGTCTGGGCTTCGTCGTCTTCGTCGTGTGGACAGGCTTGGAGTGAGCCGCAGGTGGAGCAAACGTCAAAGTCCGTCTAAAATAAATTCTTTAGAACCGAAACCTAATTCCCAGAAATCAAGCCTGTACCTCAATGTGCACCTGGTTTTCTCCAATGTGATTGAACCTCCATAATCAATCAGTCTTGACCCTGTTGCAATGTATATGCAACTTACGCGTCTGCAATCGGTACCATGGCAAGTCCGTGATAAGAGTCAACTCGGAAGGACCTCGAGGATACGAGTGACCATGCTCGTTGGAAATCAGAAAAAGTGGTGGTGAGTTGTAGGCCAGTTAACAAGGGGCTCGCGATTCGGTAATAGTAATGGGCCACATTATGCTAAACATTAGGGCATAAACAATCGAAAAGATCAAGTATAACCTACCGAAATCGTAGTGATTTTGTTCGTTGAGCTTATAACTCGGCTCGTTTCGGTAGCTTGAAGCCACTGAAAGGCAATTTGGGAGTCTTGGTCTGCATTGCCTTCCCATAAGGCCGCCACCGGAACTTGCTCAGAAGGAAGTGATTGGAGATACCCGAACCACTTGGATTGTTCGGAGAGTGCACTATAACATGAGGTGAGATGTATTTTATTACGAATAAATCGGCTTACATCTCGTAAGTCAGTACGAGTGCTAACTCCAAAATATCATCTCCGGTCGTGTCAACGCCAGGATGCTCGGTTAGAAGCAGCTGGGACGTTCTCTTCGAGAGGACAATTGCCTTTGGGATCCTCGCGACTAGGGTTTGATTTTGGTCAATTTGTCACTAGGTAGATTGAATGTCAAGCGAAAGATCGGTTGTTCGCCACGGACCTGTGTCTGAGTGGGATAAATCACAGCTTGCGACGACAAAAATGCCAGGTTGGTCAAGAGACAAGTGATCGGAGCCATTATCTATCACTTCTATGTCGGATAAAGTAATTCTATGAAGTTCGCACCAATTCATGAGGACGCGGACCCTTTCGGACATGGTTGATTGACGAGGCGAAGGGTTGCTTCTCTAAGCCTAATGAGCACAGCCATCACCACAATGGCGTGTCATGTGACCCATCGCGAACGGAGTTGAACGCAACACTTGAACCACCGCGACCAATTGATTTCTAGACGCTACACGCCGTTAATTTCGCCCTCGGACTTAAGAAAGTTACTGCTGTACTCTAGCTTTTACCTCCTACTCATAAATGCCGCCTCTCAGTAGCTCGCTAGCGAGCTTGGTTCAGCATCTTGTACCTCAATCAAGAGGGGATGATCACTTGCGCTCCGAGCTTGTTGAAGAATGCCAAGAAATCCTCAAAAGGTGTGCCTTATCTTCTCAAATTTTGGGTCTCCTTTTGACCAGCGTTTGTAGTCACATTGGCCAAAGTCGAGAAACAGATATTGTGCATCTTGGCAACTTGATCAAACGCCAATGTAAGGTACACATATTTATTGCACTATATTAGGATTAACCAAATCAATCTAGTGCAACATACCCCGCATGCATCTCCCGCTACCGCTGTTCGTTTTTCCAACCTGTTTGCCAGACTACAGGATCAGGTTTGTGTTCTTCCTCCCGGCTGTACCATTCATTGACGCGCATCGCTAGTCAATATTAAGCCGAAAGCATGCATCACTACTTTTCCTTCATTCGTTATCCTCGTCGAATCCAACCTCCCCTACCTCCTCTTCTGTTCCAGCCTTTCTCCCAACGTTGGTTCCTCCTCGACCATCATCTCGTTTGACGAACGGAACCCAGCCTTTATCTGGCGGCGGGATCAGCCCTACGGCTAACCTACCATCCCGGGATCCAGCAGGAGGGGTGAAGCCGCGCACGAAAGCAGAGATCTTGCGAGAATACCGTGCAAAGCTGGGACGTCCACAATTGCCGGAGGATTTGCTACTACGAGACGTATTGTATCTATTACAAGGCATCTCGGGGAAATATGTCAGGTTTGATCAAAATCAGACTAAGGAAGAGAGATGCGTTGTATTTGTGGAGGACGCGGTACGTCCGCTGATCACTAATACTTTTGAGTATCTGACGTTTGGCAGACGTGCGCTTGCAGCAATACGCCATCCCTGCGCCTATGCGCTCCTTAGTTCACCGGCTCTCCGAGCTTGGCTACCTGTTTACCAGAGTGTCAGAATTCGTCCAAGCTAAGACTGGAAAATCAGTAGTTGGGTTGATCGAACAGGTTTGCCAGCCAATTCATGTTTTCGGGGTCTGACTCCTCACGTTCCTGTTGCAGAGTCTGTGCCACCACCTGCAGCAACAGCTGACCGAGTACTACCGCCTTCTTGCAGTGCTGGAAGCCCAAGCCCAGGCACCGGCGCAAGATCCGGGCCTTAGTACTGAGGACAGTGGCTTGACCCTACGGCGCCTGTTGGTTTGGACCGAAGAATGGAGGCTTCGGTTACGCATGATGAGTGTGTGCGTTGAAAATTGTTCTGGTGAGCCGGCGAATTGTAGAGGCCTTGTGCTAAGCTAATTGGAGAAGTAAATCACAGACGCACACGGTGGCACGCTGATCAACCTCATACACGCATACACGGACAACGGGGACCCGTTCGTGCGCCGGTTTACTGATCAATTGCTCGAAGAGGTACCAAAATGCATGCTTCTAAACTAGCGCTCAACTAACGTTAAACTAGGTGTCTAAACCGTTCTTCGTATCCTTGCACAGATGGCTATTCTCAGGAGAACTGCATGACCCGTTCAACGAATTCTTTGTCTCGAGTAACCCGGAACTTGCCAATCACCAGTACATGAATGGCCTGGGCGCACTTGGTGCTGATGGTGGATTCGCAGGTAAGTTCGTCGCACGTCTGCGCCTTTCACTTTTGACATCTTTCTCATTGTAGGCATTTCGGGAGATCCGGACGAT
Source organism: Ceratobasidium sp. C01 (assembly GCA_025200755.1). Taxonomy (NCBI): domain Eukaryota; kingdom Fungi; phylum Basidiomycota; class Agaricomycetes; order Cantharellales; family Ceratobasidiaceae; genus Ceratobasidium; species Ceratobasidium sp. C01. The sequence continues at coordinate 9,605 of JANWGL010000421.1, forward strand.
CTAGACATTGCACTCTTATCGGCCGACGCAGGTCCTTCTAGCGCCTTTGGCGGATTGAGACTATGGCAAAGCAAGTACCAATTCAAGAAGGAGAAATTGCCGAGCTTCGTCGGGGAAGCGTTTGGTAGAAAGGTATGTTTGCATGCTACAAACACATTTAGCCTGTTCTGAACGCGCCCGAAAGATTTACTCGACAGGCAAAAGCTTGAATTTCATCCGATACAATTGTCACGATAATGACTGGATTGAAACTCGGAACAGACTCAATGGGTTCGGGAGTGGTAAGCCGCATCCACGATCAAGCAGTCTCCCGGACTTATCCTCTTCCAGTATTGAAGTATAGCGATATCACGGGGCTCGAGCATTCAATCGATACTGCGTTTCAGATAGCGAGCCAGCGCCTATTCGACATATTCCTGGTCAAGTTCAAGCTCATGGACCACCTCTTGGCCTTGAAACAGTACTTGATGCTCGGACACGGCGACTTTGCCGATCAGCTCATGGAAGCCTTAGGGTGAGCGCCAAACAGCTCCCGAATCTGGCTCAAGACTAACTACAAACGTTCTCAGCCCGAGTCTCTCGCGCCCTGCGAATACATTGTACAGGCATAACTTGACAGCTACCCTCGATACTGCCATCGAGCGCTCAAATGCTCGCTTCGATTCTGTGGACGTCATTCGCCGCCTGGACGCGAGGATGCTCGAGTACTCGCATGGCGAAATTGGATGGGACGTGTTCTCGCTCGAGTACAAAGTCGATGCGCCGCTCGACACGGTCCTCGATCCTGAGTCCATGCGTAAATATATGACGCTATTTCAACACCTGTGGCAAATGCGAAGAGTAGATGTGACGCTGACGCAAGGGTGGGCGAGACTTGCTAGTGCTTCCAAAACCATCGCCCGGGTTCCTGGTGAGCAAACAACCTTACCACAACAGAAACGATACCCACGCTTATGCTATTGAATGTTCAATAGAATTGAAAAGCGCCTGGCACCAAGCACGTATTGTATTGGCAGAGATGGTTCATTTCATCCGGCAAATGCAATCGTTCTCGCATCTCGAGGTTATCGACGTTTCCTGGAAGCGTCTAGTCGAGTTTACGCACAAGAAGGAGGGTGACCTGGATGCGTTGATTGAGGCTCACCAACAGTATTTGGAACGCATCGAAAAGCGAGTTTTGCTAATCAGCACCAAAACGGGCAAAGAGGTTAGTCCTTCGGTACAAACCTGAGCACTGCTGGGACTATGTATACTGTTTTCTATTTCAGGAGTCGGTTTTGAATCAAGTTCGCGAGGCATTTCAGACCATCTTGCAGTTCAGGGAAGCGACGGTGGGCACCCAATTTCTTCGAATGTCCCGAACACTTCTGAGAAATTAACTCAGGACGCATTTTATAACTATACTCTGGCTGAAGCCGCTCGCCGTGATAGCGAGCGCGATGGACATAGAGTATGACCTCATGCAACTTGGACAGATCAGACACGCTAACCGTTTTCTTAGGGCGTATTCACAGTCAATCCATCAGACGAAGATGCCGCAAGATACATGCGAGATGGGAACGACTCGCTGCCGCGAATTCTACGGCGTGTGGAGCAATACTCTCGCACATTTTCCGACCTAGCGATGTCGATCGTTGTGGCTTTGAATACGCACAGCGACTACGAATGTAGGTTCCTGGGTGTTCGGCTCTCATTCAGCGACTTTTACCGTCTCAAGCGCGAGCGACAGTTGGCCGCGACGAATGGGGTTTGAGTCGGAGGGACTTATCTTTGATCTTTGACGTATCTTCTTTCTGGGGTGTTAATGACGCACTTGATGGGCTGGTTCTCCATGTTAATTTGGTTGCGATGAACGCAGGCAACATTTTTCATATCATACATATTAAAGCGTAAACAGTTAGCAGGGGGTAACCATCGAAGTTGATTCAGAGGCGCGCAAATGGCGCATTAGTAACGTCCAAACGGTGCCAAAGGATTTGAGCCATGTAGAGACAAGCGTTCAGCCAGCGCATGTACCAAGGAAGAATCGAGACCAAAGTCTTGAGCAACGCGTTCGCAAACATCCATAGCCGCATACACTCCAGGATCCAATACTGGAATTTCGGGCCAGCCATGTTGAACCACGCCAGGGGGGAACGCAAATTGCGGTTGCTGAAAGCCTTGGGGAACTAGTGGGGCCCTGGGACTAGGTATCGGGTTATGCCGCATAACTGGCGGAGGTTGGTTGGTGAAGCGAAGTAACAGACTTAGTTGCCGATCAGTGAATGCTATATCAAGTATTTTCAGTGAGCGCTGATGAGGCTGAAATTGGATACACACCTTTGCAGTGAACGGCCCCATGGATTAGTTTAGTGTGTAAAACAGGGTCATATCCTTGAGCACCAAAGTAAGAGTCGTACTTCTCGAGTGCATCTAGCGAACAAATTCGTCAGAGCTATGCTTAGTTTGCAGACGGGAGATACACACATGTTGTGATATCTAATAACGAAACAAAAGAAAATCTAGTTAGGGGGAAGACTTTATCGGGCGTCTACATACCGAAGAGCAGATCCGGCACAGCACCTGGAGCGAAAACGTCAGGCGCAGGTATCTTCGCTAGTATGCTGAGCAAGGACCAATACGCCAGCGAGGGCATTTTTAAGAAGTGCGACTACGTAGTGCTATCGTCAGAACACGTTCACTATAGGGTTACCTACGTACTTTCGGTGACTGGATTAAATGCAACACGATTCCAAGTTCGGAGCTGGTAAGCATATCCGCCGAGGCAGGGGTCTGAGAATCTACAAGCGACGTGTCGTACACTGGCCGAGTCCCTTCAAATCTTCCCCTCCAAGACGGAAACAGCTAGGAGAAAAGAGCGATTCTAGCGTCGCGACAGAAAGAGGGGGCGAATGACCTCACAGCATGCATAAGTTCCTCTTGCCCTGACAGCGTGATGGTCACGGCACGCGAACGGCGACCATGCCCTAGCACCTTGTTTTGATGAGTCCTCAACGTCGAGCGGGCAACATCCACGGTGGTCTCCACGTAGGCATGGTTTAAGGTTCGACCATCCACACGATCCAAAAGTACATGAGACATGACGGCAGGACCACCTAGCCAGGCCTCAATCATCGGGGGAGTAACATCCTAGAAATTTCCGGGAACAGCAGCGTAATGTATATTTAGTAGTACTTGAAATGCATTCTCGCTTACCCATGGAACATTGTCGATGCGCAACACCGCGTTTGGGGCTCCAGGCGCAGGAGGGACTCCAGGGGAATCGGCTAAGAATACTTGACGGTTCGGGTATTGATTGGTATAAATCGGCGAAGAGTTGAATACATCTTGCGGTGACAAGGATTGACGGTGAGGGGGTAACGAGTGCAAGTGATGGGGAGTCTCCGAATGTATGCGGCCCGGGATTCGAGATATCTTGAAGGAATGGATGGGTGTGAGACAATACATACAGATCATATCCTTTTCGCCAACAACGTTGAGGGATCCTGTCACGCATGAAGCGCAAATTTGATGTTGGCAAGGCTGCAAGAGAGAAAGTCGCTCAGTTCCTCCACACGATGCGCACGCAGGGGCGGCCTGAGGGTATAGTTGTCCAGGCAGTGGTGATCCAGTGAACATTCTGGCGTGTGCGATATCCTCGGTCTGTGGTGGGGCGGATACGTCATTGACGTCGTTCGCCCCAAGCTCAAGATACTCCTCGTCCTAGAGAGATAGAATTAAGGGCATGTATGCTAGGCTGGTAGTGGCTTTACTCACGTGTGACTGAACCCGTGGAGCTCGGCGCCGGGGTGGAGGATCGGTGAAGCTACCCCGGATGTGCGGGTTGTGAGATGGTGAATAGTTTGATATATCGGAGCGTAAAGGGTTTCGCATAGTCTTAGATACTTGCGGCGTGAATGGGCCAGGAGGTTTGTTGGGGGTGGTGGGCGCTGCAGATTGACCGTCTGCGCATAGAATCCGAATGTATGCGGCGAAAAACAGCCATTAGGAGATGGGGCACCCAGTATCGCGATTAGATGAATAATAAACATACCGAATTGCGTGTTCTGGGCGTTGGGTTCGTCGAGTTCATTTGGCGGATGTTCTTCATGGATTCGCCAGTTCGGGGCGTGGTTTGAACGAAACTTGCGAGACGGGGTAGAAGAAGGAAAGCTCTGCTCTGGCTTTTTAGAAAGAGATGGTGTTTGAGGAGCTACGAGAGATTGAGGCGTGAGAGGCGCGAAGCTTGGGTGTCGTGCGCGCGAGAGTTTGAGTGGGGTAAGGAGCGCGACGTTCCTAGGATCGGTAGGAGATGCGGGTGAAGACGAGGGAGGAGTTGAAGGTCGATCTTGATTAAGGTCACTAGACATGATGAGTATTTTCGAGTGGGGGTGAAAGAGCTTGCTGTGGATAGGAACAGACGATATCCTACTTGAATTTGTCTTTTATAGCTTGGATAGTGTCACGTGCAGACGCGTCGGATATTGTGATTGGTTTGTTTGTCCACTTGAGCTATGTTCCTTGAATACCGCCAAGTCCCTCTCCTTCACGGATTACGTTCAATCACTCTATTTCGTGCATATAAAATCACATTCTAGATTGTACATATAATTGTAAGCTCTTCCAATCGCATTGAGTATATTTCATACTGACAAACTTGATTCAGTAAACACATGTCAGTAATTGTGACTCCTGACCAAGGGGCTGAGGCAGCAAGTAAACGATACCAACTCTTCGAGACTTGCATATACGTCGCATCACAGTCATGTAGCACCAAATGGACGTGAGTATTGGTGACATCCCACGCTCCGCGTTTACCTACTGACCATATGATTGTTTCTAGCTGGGAGCAGTTTGTTACCTGTTTTCCAACGTGGGTCAAAGAGGAAGCAGGTACTGCGGGAGAAATTCGCATGCAGATATCTAGGTTTATGAAAGAAAACTTGGTGGTCAGTGTTTATTTACTGGTTTATTTTACTGGACTGACCCCCCATGTAGAAGGAGTGTAACGAACTACTACGACGCTATGAGGCTCGCGCATCCGTCGACGCCCTTGACGAGGCTGTTGCTGAGGCTAAGAAAAGACAGGCAAGCGGTAATTCTGGGCACCAGAAGGACGAATGGAGGCCGGAAATAGACCCCCGCTCTGCCGTTCGAGCTCGCGTCCTTCCTGTTCTTGAACAAGAACACATCCGTCTGCAAAAAGAGCTAGAAGAGGTACTTGACCTGGTGATACTCGCCGATGATAACTAACCGAGTTACAGCTAGAGGAACAAAACCGAAAATACATTGCAAAGATTGAGCAAACCATCTCCGAGCGCAAGGCGACGGACCGTGAATGCAAACAGCTGCTGGGACGGTTTGAACAAGTATGTGTCAACCCTTAGAACTATTTGTGTCATGATTAACATGGACTTGCAGGTTCACCAGTCGCTTCGCAACGTTGATCATGAAGAACTACAACAATGGATGCTGGCTGCTGATGAGGCTGGCACAACCTCAACAGACTGAGCACTACACCTTTGGTTCT
>JANWGL010000423.1:0-34053 GCA_025200755.1 Ceratobasidium sp. C01
AGGAAGCTAGGCAGCGATTGCTGCAGTTCGATTCAAGCGCGTGGATCACTTCGTTCAAAACGGCCAAGGGAGTTTGCTCTAAACGCGAGGAGACCCGGCTCCGTCAACTCGGCCAAACCGTCGGCGCATTCCACCTAGAGGCTGCTGTTCCCCTGGATATACGAGCAATTGAGAATGTTCCACCACTAGTCCGCCTAATGTTCGATGGAGTGCGGGTCGGTATAACGAAGATGACACCTACGGCGCCCAATTCCTCGCTGCCCGAATTTCTCAAGCGCACTGGAGGGCTGCCGCTCGATACGCAATACACACTTCTCGTTCCGCTAGCAATCAGTTGGGAAATGCGATCCGCTTGCGTAACTCTACGAGATTATCCGCTTCCCCTGCTGCAGGTCCACCCAAATCCTGACGAGTCACCTTCTTGGACCGCATCGACGGATCTAGTTATCGCAGAAGAGCTAGGGCCCTCCGACTCCGTTGAATGGCTACAGACTGACGTTGTACCAGCTGGGCTAGGGCTGCGTAGTCAGCCGGGCTTTTCGCTCCTTGTGCCTAAGACTGGGATGCCGGTGAAAACGTATGCGAACCCCATTGTCCGCGTCACTTCTCCTTACGCGACAACTCTTTCATGGGCGGTGTCGTGTCAGCCTTGCGTGGCCGATGTGATGCGTATTCTCGAGTCTTTAACACACCCTTCTCGAGACCCTTCACAACCCCTTGGATTCTGGGACAAGATTCGGTTGTCATTGCATGGGAAGCTTCGCATCTCTTTCAGTGGAGACTTGAATCTGATTGTTAAAGGTAAGCGGTGTTATATATAAAGTTATTTCTTTCGGTCTAATTTCAATCTACCAGGCTCTAGAAATCCTTACGAGATATCGGGAACTGGTGCTGGGTTCGCTTTGTGTTGGTCCGGTAATCCTGAAATATTTGTGGGATACCATCTTGAAGAGAAAGAATTAGTTCAGTTTCGTGGTGACAAAATGCTTTTGGGTATACCTAAGTAAGCACACCATACGCGGCTCTGCGATAAACTCTGATCCGCTTTGTAGTCTACAAGGGTTCGCGGAATCGCGCCCGAGCGGAACAGAGTCACCCTCCGGCCCTTCCTCGGCTGGTCATCCAATTACCTCACTTACCCAAGGATGCCAACAGTATCGGTTACAAAAGATATGTGCCAAGCTCACAAACGGGGTCAAATTCGGGCTTGGGTTTGCTTTGGAGCGCAACTGCGGGCCCGATTGCAATAAAGATCATACGTCTGGTCGGTGTAGGCGATTCGACTTTCGCCCACACTACCAAATACAACTTCGACCTAGTACTGGCGACCCCAAAATTGATTCTTTTGCTGGGTTCCGCTCTGACTTCATTCATTTCTCGCTCTCTTTGATATCTCCTACCAACGATCGCCCAACCAACAATAGGCATAATAGCTTCCATCTCAGTCCCAAGGCGTTCGCTCACTTTTTCTCCTGGTGGGATTTGTTCAATCCACCTAACGGCCCCATGTTGCTGCCTATCCGCCAGGGGTCTCTCTATCCTTCAGATAAACCACCGCCAGTCAAGTTTACCCGCCATCTTGCCACCCTCAAGTACCGGTTCTCGCTGTCGCCTCTCTTCATCTCGCACAATTATCGACAAGATTCCCGGACATCCTGGGCGACTGGCATCACTCCTTTCGTGGGCTTCAAAGCCGTGGTCGAATCATTTCAGGCGGACCTACACCAACGAGAGGAAGTGGAGTCTATTCGGAACGAAACCACGGGGCTTGTTCAAACCAAAACGCACAAACCCTTCTCAGCCGCAGAGGTGCTCGCGAAAGGCCTAGATATGCGTGCTATGTCAGCCCACTTCAGCGAACCAGAGAAACCCGGTGTCGACCTACCACCATTGCCGAATAGCGAGGCTGATGCTTCATCGTCTACACGCCCCCCAATGCCCAACTCGTCAAAAGAGCCGCTTTCGTCACGCTGGGTAGACATGGACGATTTTGTAGAAGTCGATTGGTCACCCAACAACGAGGAGCCGGATATTTGGCTATTTACAGCAGCACAGTGTCCTCACATTATGTACTTCAAGAAACCGAACCGCCCGCAAGCGACAGAGAGCGCGCATACATCTTGTTCTGGGGTAGAAGGTACGGTGTCGCGGTTTGGAGATGAGGATACACACATTTGCGCAATGAACACGGAGCTTAGTGAGTGCTATTTTGGAGTCTGTTGTCTCGGGCTAACATCATTTGGGTAGCCGCCGGTCAAGTGCAAGCAAGGCTTTGTTTAGAACGGCTACAGGTACTTGAAGCTGAACTTTCAGACGTTATCTCATTCAAAGAGGACACTCGAGCAACGAGACCTTCCATTAGAACCTCTCAAGACAACGCAAACGTACACTCACCTTAACACTTCATGTGACGCGATACCAGTACTGATATTTGTATACTAGGATGGAATTCTTCAAAGTCGCGAACAATCATTGGAGAAGAAGATTGGGCTTTTGCGCGAGCATCTTCACAATCTCGAGCAGACTGAACTTCATCTAGCGCAGCGTGACATACCAGGTGCTCCTCGAGTCTCCAATGGCCTCACCTATAGCTATCCTACGGACTCAGAAGTTGACGTTGAAGGGTCCCAGTTCGACAACATATACCAGGTCCACTGCCCTCAGGTGCATTTGAACAACTATACTCGCAACGTAAGTGCTCTTTCCCGCGTTTGCTCTAACACTCACACCTTTTTAGATTCTTCTTGATTACTACTACTCTTCCCGAAACCGACGAGGATTTGAATATCACTTATCCGAGCGAGCTGTGCGATTCATTCGCGAGCAGTCGCCTGTTGCTCCACCTGACCTCCCACGTACATCCCAAGAGTCAAAGGACGACCCCAGTCCGCTCAACCGCGCCCAAGCGGCCGCCCATACTATCCGCAAGATATTCACGGCAGATGGCGGTTCGCGGGAATCGGCCACTATGGAGGTGCCTCAGCCTATCAAATGCCAGGCTAAGGGAGAAATCGAGCCGGCGAGCGGATGGAAAACGGATGATATTGTGGTGAACAAGAGCCACTTGTGCTTAATGTTGAACCCTCAGTTTACCTTGAGAACCACGGCGGATTCGGAATCGATTTTGGTCATTACGGCCGCAAAAGCTTCACTACAGACTTTCGCGATCTTAGATAGGAACTACGTGGACGGGCTTACGAGCGACCCCATTAACGCATATATCATGAAGCGGTGCGTCCTACTACCCCGGTTACCGTTCATACTGCTAATATTAGAATTTAAGGAACTACGGATCGTTGAGTGGTCTTCAAATATTCTCCCCTTCGCGGGCCCGTGATCGTACGGTGAATACTACGCCCTATGAGGTTCCGCTTGAAGTTCTCCTCGATCTGCGATGCGAGAGCAACGACTTCGATCGTCTGGTACCCCAAACAGAAGCAACATTGCAGGTCCGTTTAAGTACAGACACACGATCCGAGCATTGCACTGATCCTTCTACCACAGTACGACAAGTTCAACCGGCTCCGTCTTCGCAACAAGGTTACGTCCGCCACAGTGACTTCAGCAGAGGAGGACATCAACGACCATCTTCATACTCAAAATGTAAGTACATCCCCCCGCCAGCTTGTGTCCTTCTCACATCAGTTTTGAAATAGGATCGAGTCCTTTTGAACCTCGACCAACTAGCTGTCTCCGCCAACGCACAGAACTTTGCTGCTATCTACAACATCGTGTCCGATTTGATCCTCTATACCGACCCAGACCAACGAGAACGTAACCGGCAGCTACAGATGTTCATGTACGCCTACGACTTCCACGACTTTCTGGAATCGGCGCGCGTCGTATCGGAATTGCAGCAGCGCTTGCGCTCACTCCTGGAAGCTGAAACGCAGATGGCATCTAAAGGCGCGGAGCTTACTGTAGATCGCTTGATGACCCGCGCGCATATATTCCTCCTCGCCGAAGAGCTGAACTTGATCTTCAAAGCAATCCGACTGGTACAAGAGCAGGACGAGAGTGCGTCGGACGAAAACAAATCGAACATGCGCTTTGATGCTTCAGCCAACGAGATTTCATGGAAGATGCTCGAGGACACGGACGACACGCTGGCAAAATTGTCCGTACGTGGAATCCAGTATGCATGGCATAGTCAGAAGGACAGCTCCGCTGCGAACAAACTCGTGATCAGTGATCTTCAGGCGTTGGATAGCTCTCCAGAGGCGGTGTTCCCGGAAATGCTAGTCAAGTACGACAAGGCATCCTCGCATCCTATGTTCGCGGTGAGTAGATCGGTCCTCACATTGCCACGATACTAATATAGGCGAATCTCTTCAGAAATCCCTATTCGCCCAGGCCGAGTGGTCCGTCCTTGCCCCAGTCGGCGGCATCCCGATCGTGAACGCCTTCAGCCTCGACTTGCATCCGATTCGACTCCAGATCGAGCGCAAGGTCGGGAGAAAGATCATGGCATACATTTTCCCTGATCGAAACGTTCGCGCTGAGGCCGCTAAGCCTGCTACGCCCAAACCGTCGGCAATGAGCACACGAGGACACAAGACTCACTCTTCGATCGGAGCTGGAATTGGGGCTGGACTCGAGATGGGGTTCGGCATTGCGGGTATCCCACGCGCGTCTTTGGATAACACATCGTTGGAGAGCGCGAGTGCCAAGCCACGGACACTGAGGAAGCGAGCGACGTCTCATTCGAGTCTCAAGGAGGCTGCTGCCGCTTCGAACCCGAGTAGCAGCGATATGGGGACAACGGGACATCGGGCGATACCCAAGTCGCGCTCGTCTCACGCGTTGAGGTCTGATGCGAAAGCCTCTGCAATGACCGTGTCTTCGAAGGCGACGTCGCGTACCGCATTGTTACGACCTGGGACGGCTGAAAAGGAGAAGGAAAAGGAGAAAGAGAAGGAACTTGAGCCCAAGGATGATGCGAACGAGATGCGTGTAAGAGCGTCGAAGAATAGGACGTTCGTTCTCGTGCGGGTAGCTGGGTATGTACTTATCAGGCTAAAACCACCGCGCCCATTCTAACCATCTGCTGATCAGATTGGTCTTTGTATTGAGCTACAAAGTGAGCTCATTTACCGAGCTCCAAGCTTGGATGAATCATGCTAAATATCCTCCCCGTTTAGCGCGATACCCCGATGAGCTTAACGACCGTCCCAGACTTGGATGATTTCAGATTCGAAACACCTACTTTCTGCTACCAGAACGAAACGTGGAGCGTAAGTCTTTGTATCACTCCGGATTGTTAGAGATAGCTGCTGACTTTGACTAGTTTGAGGACATGGTTGAAGTGCTCAAGAAAGGTGTGCATATATGCGATTTGAATGAGACGTAACCAAACTAACACCACGGGTCACTAGACATCTACAAAGCTGCTTGGGCTCAAAAAGGCGCGCTCTTGCGAGAAGTCTTCACCAAGGCCAAGATTATTACTCCCAAGCGATTCCTACCTCACGAGAGTCGTCTTCCCTGGACCCACAAACGACCTCGAAGCCGAACGATCAAGCCTGGCACTGTAGACAACGGCAAGGAGAAAGAGAGAGATCCTCCTATGGAGCAAACTCTAGACAACCTTGTGGACTCAATGATCTCGAGCGACTCGGGCCTTGCACTCTCTCATCACACGGACTCAACACAAAGTACATTTGCCAGGCCTCAACGACCCACCGCGCAAACGTCACTTCCCGACAGCGGCCCCATCGATTTCCCGGGCGACCAAGAGCCTTCACCGACACCGCGTTCGTTCACATCATCGCGTACTAGCGGCAGCTCCCAGACTCCTTCTAGAACTTCGAATGAGCCCGCAGGCCCCGCCTCAGCTCCTTCTTTTGCGTTCCCCAAATCAACGAGCCCGCCACCCTCTATACACCAAGGAAGTACGACGCGGCACACCCGGGAACGAGTGCTTAGTTTCTTCAAGAAAGGAAAGAAAAAAGAAGTTGAGGCTCAAATGGTGAGTTGAACTCAACTATTCACTGCGTCTCGATTTAATCTTGGGATCATAGAACGCAATACCTCGTCAATCACTTGATATCCCAGACGTACCACGCCTTCCTGGAACTAGGCAGCGCACAATCAGCGCTCATGCCAAGATGCAGGAATAGTTGGTTCGCCCCACATATATAGAATATACAATCCATCTAGCTACTACAATCTTTTTGCCTTTTCATGGTCTCCAGAATCACTTGCACTCTCGCTTGCTTTCTTGCACGTTATCATATACCGCGTCTGCATGTTAATATTATTTTGATTATATCATCCCCTGCGTTTTCGCTGCATCCACCCCACCACCACTCTGCTCCTGCCTCTACCGCCGCCAATGCCCTCGCGCTAGCACCCGCGTCAATAACTCCCCTCCCTCACTCGGTCCACAGACGACGGGTCTGTCATAAACGACGTCATCAGCGCGTTCGGCGAGCTACCTCTTCGCTCGTCTCCACTCTTGTGTCTTGTGCCTTCGAGGTTCACTTCACGTGTGATGACCAGGTATGCCAACGGCCCTCCTTCAATCAAGCTTATAAGTCGTCGCTTGCTACCTACTGTAACCTACTCTCATGTATTACTGTCTGCCCTATTCGCTGACCGCTTTCTAGTCATATTGATCAATCAACGGTGTTTCAGTCTCCAGCTCCCATCGTTGACCTCTCTCCTTCGCAGCGTGCCTTGCTATCTTCGCTTCCGCTCAACAATACAGGCATGCCATCACTAGAGGACGTGGTTGTATGAGTGCTCTTGTCTCTGCTCGCATCTCTTCTCCGTCCCCTCTCACAGTTCCTGCGCTCTCATCGGTTCTAATGATTCGCGAGTTGTGTTTGGGTTTCATTCTCCCGGAGCGAGACTTCGGCTCCTCAGAATTGGCTCGGGCCGACGTACACTGGTAAATTGGGATGTGGCGTCATTCACCGTCGGTCCTGACGCTACCCAATCCGTCTGAACCGGTTCTCGACGTTTGGCTAACACCATGGGTATTACTTATCCCGTCCGTTTACGCTGGTTTGCGGATCGGCGTGCAACACCCCGCTTTGCAGCAGCTTGTATGCTGAACGATTGTTATGTTGTACCAGAGTCTAACTGTACATACCCTTGTGCTGTGCCCGCGGACTATTGTCCATCGCACTGATACTCAAATAAAGCGACTCCCCGCTAGAGTGTGATACATAGTTGGTTTGTTGAGGAAGATGAGTTGTATTTACACGTTGGAAGTGGATAAGCGCATAGAACTAGATGAAAGTTATCGGTAGCATTCTACCCAAGCCCTGTCCAATAAAACCTTGTCAAAATTAAGTTTAAAACTGCCTCGGGTACCAATGACGAGAGTGTTCTGCGGCCTTAAAAGCATGTTATGTAAATCGGCTGGGACACATAGGATGGGTTGTCCAGATTGGGTGGTGATGAAACCTTGTTCGTCCATCAGCCAGTCATCTAAATGATCGGTTCTGGGGGCGAGATGAGAAGGAGCATTCCAGACACGGATGGTGCCATCTCTGGAGCCAGAGACGATGCAAGTGCCGTCGGGCGAGAACGCCACAGAGTTAACTCCGTTGGTATGCCCCTCAAATGGCCCAGCTACAACGAGCCCGCTGCTTACATCCCAGACACGGATGGTGCGGTCGGAGGAACCGGAGACGATGTGGGTGCCGCCGGGTGAGAAACCCACAGAGCTGACCCAGTCGGTATGCCCCTCGAACGGCCCAGCCACCAGGAGTCCGCTCTGCGCATCCCAGACACAGACAGTATTGTTGTCAAAGTTGGAGACGATATGGACGGCGTCGGGTGAGAACTCCGCAGAGCCAACGATGTCCGTGTGCCCCTCAAACGGCCCAGCCACACTGAGTCCGCTGCGTATGTCCCAGACGCGAATGGTCTTATCAGAAGAGCCTGAGACGATGCGAGTGCCGTCAGGCGAGAACCCTACAAAATTGACCCCGTCGGTGTGTCCCTCGAACGGCCCAGCCACGCCGAGCCCGCTGCTCGCATCCCAGACGCGTATGGTCTTGTCAGAAGAGCCAGAGACGATGCGAGTGCCGTCGGGCGAGAATCCTACGGATGCGATTGAGTCGGTATGCCCCTCAAACGGCCCAACGGCAACCGGTCTGCCGAGTTGGTCCCAGACGCGGATGGTCTTATCAGCGGAGCCGGAGACGATGAGAGTGCCGTCAGGCGAGAACCCCACAGAATTAACCTCGTCGGTGTGTCCCTCGAACGGCCCAGCCACGGTGAGCCCGTTGCTTGCATCCCAGACACGAATGGTGTGGTCCCAAGAGCCAGAGACAATGCGAGTGCCGTCTGGTGAGAACCCCACAGAGCTGACCCGGTCGGTATGCCCCTCGGACAGCCCATCCACGAGCCCGTTGCGTGCATCCCAGATACGGATGGTGCGGTCGCCAGAGCCTGAGACAATATGAGTGCCGTCAGGCGAGAACGCCACAGAGGCAACGAACTCGGAGTGCCCCTCGAACGGCCCGGCCACGACGAGTCCACTGCTTGCATCCCAGACGCGGATGGTGCGGTCTTGAGAGCCAGAGACAATGCGAGTGCCGTCAGATGAGAACGCCACAGAGTAGATCCAACTAATATGCCCCTCAACTGGTCCAACCACAACGAGCCCGCTGCTTACGTCCCAGACACGGATAGTATTATCATTAGAGCCAGAGGCGATATGAGAGCCGTTGGGCGAGAACCCCACAGAATTGACAGAATCGGTGTGCCCCTCGAGCGGCCCGGCTACGATGAGTCCGCTGCGCGCATCCCAGACGCGGATGGTTGTATCATTAGAGCCAGAGGCGATATGAGCGCCGTCTGGCGAGAACCCCACAGAACTGACCGAGTCGGTGTGCCCCTCGAACGGCCCAGCCACGATGAGTCCGCTGTGCGCATCCCAGACACGGATGGTGCGGTCGGCAGAGCCGGAGACGATATGAGAGCCGTCGGGCGAGAACCCCACAGAATAGACCCTGTCTATGTGCCCCTCGAATGGCCCAGCCACAACGATCCCGCTGCTTGCATCCCAGACGCGAATGGTCTTATCATATGAGCCGGAGACGATGTAAGCGCCATTTGGCGAGAACCCCACAGAAGTAACCGAGTCGGTGTGCCCCTCGAACGGCCCAGCCACAGTCAGGCCGCTGCGCGCATCCCAGACACAGATGACGCCGTCATCAGAGCCAGAGACGACACGGGCGCCATCGTGCGAGAATGTCACACAGCGAACCGTGTCCGTAGTGCCCCACACCGCCAGACACGACAGATGACGTTGTCTCACCCCCGGTCCCTCCAGTTCTATCATCCCTCGTGTGTGCTTCCAGTACCGTGTTCTCACCGGACGCGACTCTGGCCAAAATGCGAGTGCCGAGATATAGATATGGGGTGTGCTGCGAGACGCTGGGCTCAATCCAAACGCCGTCACAAATCTGCTGGAGTCGTTGGCAAGCTCAAGCAAATCGCTCGACCCTCCCGATTTCTGTGACATATTGAGAAATCATGCTAGGCCGGTTCTGAAATAAGTATGCTCACCTGTAGCCATGAATGGGCCCGCGATAGTGTCTGTGCACCTTCGGCGATGCAGTTCTTCAGGTTTAACACCTCCATCCAAAACAGTAGCCGCCCGGACAAGAACTCTTCTAATGCGTCTCGAATATCGTCTCGACCCTCGGTGAATCCCAAATGATCACCCCAGTAGCGGCAAGAGTAAAACAGCTCATTCGATATCGCCTTGAGCTTCTTCGCTAGGTCTGGTACGTCCTTGTCGAACACAAACGACGACTCGAGCTTGCAGATGTTGAACTGCAATAACCGCTTCATAGTGCCGAAGCAACACAAGGCTAGGTGCTGGTTGTGGTTTGTGGCGTTGCAGCATAGATCCCCCGAGCGCTCGTGGTCAAGCATAAAGTCAGGAAACGAGGCGTGAAGCGTAGAGATGAGGCTGGAGCCTGGGGTGACATGAAGCACCGAACGAAGATGCTGTAGTGCGTTGAGGATATGTCGCTCTTTGCCTAGATTCAGCAGCTGTGTCATCGTTGTAACGCTCATCGGCTCTCTCGCGCATATCGCAGTGTCTAGAACTAGCCGGATATGTTCCTTCTCCGTGGAGCTCAAAGATTTGTTGTTGAATGGGTCTTTGAGTATGGCCGTGTATAGTTCGTCGATGTCGCTGTGTTCGTTAGCGCTCTTCTTCGAACCCACAGACAACAGGTCGTCTAGTCGCTGATGGGAATCGACCTGGAGATCTTTGGGGTAGATGTAGCGCACAGCGGTAGCAGCGTAGATGAATAGAGCTCCAGCCTTTTCCGCAAGCTGCCCAAGTTTTTCCGCAGGCAATGGAATCTCGTCTAACTCCGACAGAGGGATCTCGCCTAACTCGGCCGCAAGATAGGTTCTGATGTCGGCCTGTACGAACGACTTTTCGATGTCATGCAGGTGCAGCACGGAGCGGCATTGCTTCTCCAGCAGGTTGAAGAGTCCACGTTCGGGGCGACAAGCGACGAAGAATTTGATCGGTAAATCACTGGCATAGTGAAACAGTACGTTCAGGATATCTTGAGCTCCGCCGCGTCGATCGCATTCGTCCAGCGCGTCGATAGTAACAACTATCCCTTCAGGCACTGAGTCTCTGACCTCAAGCAGGGGGGCCCGTATGAGCTTCTCGAATTGCGTTCTGGTCTCTCGTGCGCCAATGTCTTTGTCCTCGCCTATCTGCCGAATCAACGCCTCGCGGTAGGATGGCAACAGGCGCGCGAGCTGATGGGCAACGGTGGGTACGATCCTCGACACGTCTCGACTATCGGCATCCGTACGAGAGCAGAAGAAGCTTGCTCCAAGCCGGCCAGCCAGTCGCATATCAGCACAGAAGCTGTAAGCCAGGGTGGTTTTCCCGGTCCCAGCCATGCCGTCCAGCCAGTACACTTTAGGACCGTTGGGGTCGTCCGCCCACTTTCGCATCTCTGCAAGGATAAACTCGCGAGTGCCAGGAGTGCACTTACGCCGACCGATGGCGGTGGACAGATCCGAGTTGTACATTGCCCTAAGCGCCGCTTTCAGCTCCTTGAGGCGCGCGTCCTGCAGGACCATATATCAGATGCCATGTTCTTTAGTATTTCTACACGACAGACTTACCACTTGCTGCTCCTCCGCGATTCTCCAAGTCTTGATCAGCGCTTTGTTCTTACATACGATCAGAACTTCACTCCGTAGCACCTTGCTGAAACAGACACACCTGTAGCTCACGACACAGAGTCTCCACACGCCTATAACACCCTTGCACATCGTCCAGGTCCTGTTCCGCCTCCAGATGACGCCTAAATCCTGAGTGTCCCTGCTTTTCTTGCACATGTTCCATTTCCTCCCGCAGATTACTACCGATTCGTCAAGCCCAAAAAACGCTGCGGATTGGGAAACAACCTACCTCGTCATCGCCGTTAGAGCTTCAGACATCTTAGAGGACGTATGCTCCCCAGGGTGTTCTGTGAAATCGCCAACCATACGCTGGAGATTCGAAGCAAGCTCTGCATAGTCTTCCCGATTCTCTGCGGCTGTCTACACTCAGAATAGAATGAATGCCGTGTGAGAACAGATGAAATCGGATTACTCACCTCGAAGATACCCACTACCCCAAGGAATCCAGCCACAGCAGATTGAACAGGAGGGAACACACCTGCAGTCTTTTCTAATAACTGCAGTGCAACCTTGAGCCCGGTCCATGCGTCTGCTCCGGCTTTCTTTGCGGCCTGCGCGAGTCGGGACTCTGCGTTAGCCGGTTGATGAGTGTTGAATGCCGAGCGCAAAGTGATTGGTGTCAGTTGGCTTGGGCTTGGCGCCGGCTGGGGTAGAACTACTGGCTGAAGAGACTGAGCATGCGGTTGTGGAGGGATAGTTGAGTCTCGTTCGTGAAGGGGCGTGAGCTGCGAAAGTGGGTTCACGGGTTGCTCCTGCGGCGGAGGAGTGGATATACGAGGAGTTGGCGCTTGCGAACTGGGCTTGAACACCTTCTTTATACGATGGGTGACCCGTTTGAGGAACCCGCCGAATCGCCCGGAAGGCGCAGAGCGGGGGGGCATACCACTCTGCTATGGTCGTCGAGTATGGTAACCGTCTAGCCCAGTATTGCCTGAAGACATGTGCACGCGATATATCCATGCTTTAGCCAGGTGTCAACGGCGTGTCGCTGTTCGGTTGACCATTTCTGGACGCGCTAAGCGCCGCGCGTGTAATCAACAAGAACCGCCCCTGCGCCACCCTCAAACCACCCCAACACCATCTTTTATCTAACCAATATTCTCATCCCCCACTGCCGAAACTAAATAAATAAAAAAAACACTGTCCACAGAAACTACCGTTACCGTCTACCTGTGCGCCCATGAGATAGACATCTAAACATGCCACTCAGACTCAAGACGATTCCTTCCGTCCTAGCAAGAGACGAAGCCCCACACGTAAACCACAGACCAAGAATCTGCCGCTTCAAATATCAACAAACACTTGACAACACAAGCCGACGTCCTTTTGAGAAATTTAGCGTTCTACCGTAGGGGTCCAATCACACTCGAATGCTTCCCGGCGAGAGATCGGAGGAGCTGTGTTATGCGGCTTCGCCCCCTATTCGAATGAGCGGACTCTTTCCATGGGCCTGTTACTTTTACACTCCGGTCATCCTTGCTCAACGAGTAGATCCGAGCGCGGTGGGGCGTGTATTTCTGGTACACGGATACCTAGGGGCTTCATAAGAGCTCCCGAGGGATGAAAGGTCTCTACACCAATAGCCGCCTTGCTCCACTCGACGCAATTTAAACTTGCTCCAGTCAAGCCCAGGAGTTGTCACCTTCTATGCCTACTAATCTGATTCATTGTCATCGGTACTATTCGTTGTCCGCTTTCCAGTCACACTGATAACCCAGCGGTGTTTCAGCCTCCAACCTCCACTATTGACCATTCTCTTTCACAGAGCACTTTGCTGTAATCGCATCTGCTCAACGACACACGCATGCCGTCACTAGAAGATAGGGTTGTATGCGCTCTCTTATCCCCACTCGCATCTCTTGTCCACTGTCCCTCTCACAGCTGCTGCACTCCCATCGAGCCTGATGTTTCCCGAGTTGCGAAGTTGTGAAATCTCTCAAGGATCGCGTGTGACGACTGTCTGGGTGTTGTTGTCCCGGACTAGACTTGGGCTCTTGCTAGGGCAGCGAGAGCTACCTCGTGTCTGCTCGAGGCGCTCGGACGGTCTAGGCGTCCTCTTTATCGTAATTTCGTCTAATTCAAAGCTGCTAAACGATTTGAAGGCACCCCTCTTGCTTCGAGTGATATCAAGACGCCTAACCTTACCGTGTTCATATGTGTGGTGCCTACGACTCGAAGACCGTTATTATTGCTGCCCGCGCGTCGGCCAGACGCGGGTCATTTCGCTTTGGCGCAGGTTGGAATTCGGTTCCGCCAAGTCGACGCGATAAGTGAGCGTCCGAGGTTCTGCACGAGCCGGGCAACCACCCGAGCGATTGTAAAATGATAGAGTAAGTCATTCACATTTCAGTATACAGTTCAATCCTAATTTGGGTAGGGTTAGAGGATATCGGTGACGCAAAACTTTTCGTAGGGAAGGCGCTCACATCGGAGCTGCTGGTTGCGCTATGTCCTTGGGTAGTACCAACCGACATGTAGACAAGCTCAAGAACTCGAAGGAATGCAAAGGCTGAAGCAGGAGACTCACGCGCCGGTAGGGATATCAGTCTTCTTCGTTTACCCATATGCGTTTTTCGTATCAACGAACAGCAAACGGACCCGGAAGTAGAGGCCTGTCGCATGGATGTATTGGCTGAAATGGATGATATATATGCGCTTTGATCAAGAGATCGACGCGGGAAACCGACTCGATTCCCATGAGTTATTCTCACTACCTTGGGTGCTATGTCGTGACTTGCGCAGCACGTCATGGCTCGCCTGGGCGATGGGCAAGTGGGTTATGACCGCCAAGAGAAGGGATGCTGACCTACACTGGTGAATTAGGCGCCACCCTATGACATCATCCACTGTCGGTTTCCGACGCGATACATAGTCCATTAGCCTTCACATTATTACGATACTAATATAGAACAAGCACTCCAGAAATCGCTATTTGCCCAGGCCGGGTGGTCTGAATGATGCTCACTGCAGAGTGGAGGGTACTACAATAGGGCACTAACCAAGGTAACTGGGGAGCGGAGCAGATATCGACGCGTACCCGGTAAATTACTTGGCGTCTATCGACCCCGACACAATACCGTGCGCGGACGTTTGTCTTGTCCGTGTACGTTGGTTTGCGGATCAGTATGCGGCACTCCACTTTTTAGTGATTATAACGACAATGGTGCATATACGATTCCTATGTTGCACTAGAGTCTAGACTGAAGGATTGTGTGCGCCCTTGTATTGTGCCTATGCACTCTTGTCCGTCGTACAGATTCTCAGGTAAAGCGGATCGTTGCTAAAGGGCAATACATAAGTGAATTGTTTGAAGTAGGTGATGTATATTTACACGTTGGAAGTAGATAAGAATTATGTGAGAGTTATTGGTAACATTTTACCCAGTCCTTGTCCAATAAAACATTATCAAAATTAAGTTTCAGGCTCCCTTTGGGACCAATGACGAGAGTGTTCTGTGGCCTCAGAAGCATGATATGCAAGTCAGCCGGGACACACAAGATGAACTGTCCAGACTGGGTGGTGATAACGCCGCTTTTGTCCATGAGCCAGTCACCTAAATGATCGGTGTTGTGGGTGAGATGCGAAGGAGCATTCCAGACACGTATGGTGCCGTCGTCGGAGCTAGAAACGATGCGAGTACCGTTGGGCGAGAAGGCCACAGAGTTAACTGCCTCGGCGTGCCCCTCAAATGGGCTGGCCACAAGAAGCCCATTGCTTGCATCCCAGATACGAATGGTGCAGTCATCGGAGCCGGAGACGATGCGGGTGTTGTCAGGCGAGAACCCCACGGAGTTGACCGAGTCGGTGTGCCCCTTGAACGGCTCAGCCACGAGAAGCCCGCTATGTGCATTCCAGACGTGGAGTGTGTGGTGGTGAGAGCTAGAGGCAACATGGGTGACGTCGGGTGAAAACCTCATCGTGGCGATCGATCCCAAGAGCCGCTTGGACGGCACAAAGCTTTGAGTGCTGCGATTGGGGCTAGAGGCGCTGCAAGATGAGGTCATCACATGGATGGTATCGACGGTGTGCTCCTTAAATGGTCCAGCTACCATAAGCCCACTGCCTGCATCCCAAACACAGATGGTGCCGTCAGCAGAGCCGGAGACGATGCAGGCGTCATTTGGCGAGAACCCCACAGAGATGACCACACCGGTGTGCCCCTTAAATGGACCAGTCACGACCAGCCCGCTACTTGCGTCCCAGACACGGATGGTGCAGTCATCAGAGCCAGAGACGATGCGAGTACCGTCGTGCGAGAATACCACAGATCTGATGACGTCGGTGTGCCCCCCAAAAGGCCCAGCCACAGGGAGCCCGCTGCTTGCATCCCAGACACGGATAGTATGGTCGCTAGAGCTGGAGACGATGCGAGTGCCGTCCTGCGAGAACCCTACAGAACCGATCCAGTCGGTGTGCCCCCTAAACGGTCCAGCCACGGCAAGCCCACTGCTTGCATCCCAGACATAGATGGTGCCATCATCAGAGCCAGAAACAATGCGAGTGCCATCGTGTGAGAATACAACAGATCTGACGATGTCGGTGTGCCCCCCAAACGGCCCAGCCACAGGGAGTCCGCTGTGTGCATCCCAGACACGAATGGTATGGTCGGAAGAGCCGGAGTACATGCGAGTGCCATCTGGCGAGAACCCTACAGATTTGACCGAGTCGGTATGGCCCTCGAACGGGCCAGCCACAATGAGCCCGCTGCTTGCATCCCAGACGCGGATAGTGCGGTCGTGAGAGCCAGAAACGATACGGGTGCCGTCGGGCGAGAATTCCACAGAGAGGACCGAGCCGGTGTGCCCCTTGAACGGCCCGGCCACGTGGAGCCCGTTGTGTGCATCCCAGACACGAATGGTGTAGTCGTTAGAGCCGGAGACTATGCGAGTGCCATCTGGCGAGAACCCCACAGAGCCAATCCAGCTGGTGTGCCCCTTGAACGGCGTAGCCACAGCGAGCCCGCTGCTTGCATCCCAGACACGGATGGTATATTCGCTAGAGTTGGAGCCGGCGACGATGCGAGTGCCGTCCGGCGAGAACCCCACGGAACTGATCCAGTCGGCGTTCCCCGCGAACGACGTAGCCACGGCGAGACCGCTGCTTACATCCCAGACACGGATGGTGCGATCGTGAGAGCCAGAGACGATGCGACTGCCGTCTGGCGAGAACCCCACAGATTCAACCGAGCCGGTATGGCCCTTGAACAGCCCAGCCACAACAAGCCCGCTGCTTGCATCCCAGACACGGATGGTGTGGTCCTCAGAGCCAGAGACGATCAGGGTGCCGTCGGGCGAGAACCCCACAGAGTTGACCGAGCCGGTGTGCCCCTGGAACGGTTTGACCGCATGAAGCCCGCTGTGAGCATCCCAGACATGGATGGTGCCGCCACCGGAGCCAGAGACGGCCCGAGCGCCATCATGCGAGAACGCCACACAATGAACACTGCTCGCAGTGTCCCACACCGCCAGACAGGATAGCTGACGTTGTTTCACCCCCGGTCCCTCCAGTTCTATCAACCCTTGTGTGTGCCTCCAGTAATGCGTTCTGACCGGCCGCGACTCTGGCCAAAACGAGAGTGCCGAGATATAGATATGGGGTGTGCTGCGAGAGGCCGGACTCAATCCAAAAGCCGCTACAAACCTGCCGGAGTCATAGGCAAGCTCAAGCAAATCGCTTGACCCTCCCCATATCTGTCACACTTTTAGTATTCATTCTAGGCCCGTTCTGAAACAAGCTTACCTGTAGCCACGAATGGGTCCGCGATAATATCTGTCCACCTTCGGGGATACAGTTCTTCAGGTTCAGCACCTCCATCCAAAACAATAGGCGCTCAGACAAGAACGCCTCGAGCGCGTCTCGAATATCATCCTGAGCCTCGGCCAACCCTAAATGATATCCCCAGTAGCGACAAGCGTAGAACAGCTCGTCCGATATCGATTTGAGCTTCTCTACCAGGTCCGGTACGTCCTCATCGAGAATAAAGGACGACTCGAGTTTACATATATTGAACCGCAGTAGCCGCTCCATGGTGCTGAAACAACACAGCACTAGGTGTTGATTGTGGATTGTGGCGTCGCAACACAGATCGTTCGAGCGCTCGCGAGCAAGCATGAAGTCAGGAAACGAGGCGTGAAGTGTAGAAATCAGATTGCTGCCTGGGGTGACATGGAGCACCGAACGAAGATGTTGTAGTGCGTTGAGGATATGTCGCTCTTTGCCCAAGTTTAGTAGCTTTGTCATCATTGCAACGCTCATCGGCTCTCTGGCGCATACCGCAGTGTCTAGAACCAGTCGGATATGTTCCTTTTCCGTAGAGTTTAGTGATTTGTTGTTGAACGGGTCTTTAAGTATGGCTGTGTACAGTTCGTCGATGTCGTTGTATTCATTAGCTCTCTTTTTTGAGCCCATAGACAGCAGGTCGTCTAGTCGCTGGTGGGAATCCACCTGCAGATCTTTGGGGTAGATATAGCGCACAGCAGTAGCAGCGTAGATGAATAGAGCTCCAGCCTTTTCGGCAAGCTGTCCAAGTTTTTCCGCAGGCAATGGAATCTCGTCTAACTCAGACAGAGGGATTTCGCCTAACTCGGCCGTAAGATACGTTCTGATATCGGCCTGAACGAACGACTTTTCGATGTCATGCAGGTGTAGCACGGAGCGGCACTGCTTTTCCAGTAGGTTGAAGAGTCCACGTTCGGGGCGACAAGTGACGAGGAACTTGATTGGTAGATCACTAGCATGGAGAAACAGTACGTTCAAGATATCTTGAGCTCCGCCGCGTCGGTCGCATTCGTCCAGCGCGTCGATAGTAACAACGATGCCTTCAGGCACTGAGTCTTTGACCTCGCACAGGGGGTCTCGTATGAGCTTCTCGAATTGCATCTCCGTCCCCCGTTCGCAAATATCTTTATCCGCGCCTATTTGCCGGATCAGCGCTTCACGATACGACGGCAACAGACGCGCGAGCTGGTGGGCAATTGTGGGTACGATCTTCGACACGTCCTGACTATCTGCGTCCGCACGAGAGCAAAAGTAGCTCGCGCCAAGTCGGCCAGCATCTTGCATATCAGTGCAGAAGCTGTATGCCAACGTGGTCTTCCCAGTCCCAGCCATGCCGTTCAGCCAGTACACTTTCGAACCGTTGGGGTCATCCGCCCACTTTCGCATATCCGCCAGGATGGATTCACGAGTGCCGGGGGTACACTCGCGCCGACCGATGGCGCTGGACATCTTTGAGTTGTAAGTCGCCCTTAACGCCGCGTTCAACTCCTTGAGGCGCGCGTCCTGCAAGGGCATATATCAGATACCTATTCCATCAAATTCCCTTACGATGGACGTACCACTTGCTGCTCCTCCGCAATCCTCCAAGTCCTGATCATCGATTTGTTCTAATGTGCCATCAGATCTTCATTCCGTGCCACCCCTTCAAAGCAGGCATACCTGTAGCTCACGGCACAGAGTTTCTACGCGCCGATAACACCCTTGTACATCCTCCACGTCCTGTCCCGCCTCCATGTAGCGCCTAAATCCCGAGCGTTCCTGGTGTTCCCGTACATGTTCCATTTCCTCCCGTAGACCGCTACCGATTACTCAGCTCGAAAAAAAAGACCATCGGGAGATAACCTACTTCGTCATAGTTCGTAGAGCCTCGGACATCCTAGAAGACGAATGCTCCTCAGGATGTTCCCTGAAGTCATCAACCATACGTTGGAGATTCGAAGCAAGCTCTACATAGTCCTTCCTGTTCTCCGCAGCTGTCTACATTCGGGATAGAATAAGTTAGAATAAGTGTTATGCGAGAACATATGGAATTTGCTTACTCACCTCGAATATATCCACCACGCCAAGGAACCCAGCCACAGCAGATTTGACGGGAGGGAATACATCTACAGTCTTTTCCAACAACTGCAGCGCAGCCTTGAGTCCGGTCCATGCGTCTGCTCCGGTTTTCTTTGCGGCCTGGGTCAGTCGAGATTCTGCGTCGGCCAGTTGGTGGGCACCGGACGTCGGATGCGAAGTGGTAGGTGTCGGTTGGCTTGAGCTTGGCACCGGTTGGGGTAGAACAACTAGTTGGGACCGACCAGGCGGTTGCGCAAGAGCCGGGTCTCGTTCACAAGAAGGCGTGAGCCGCGGAGATAAGTTTACAGGTTGCTCCTGAGGCGGAGGGGAGGGTATTCGAGGAGCGGGAGCTTGTGCACTGGGCTCGAACACTCTCTTCACGCCACGGGCGACGCGCTTGAGGAACCCACGAAACCGCTCTGAAGTCACAGAGCGGGGGGGCATATCGGTCTGCTATGGTCGTCGAGTGTGGCAGAAGACATGTGTACGCAACATCATCCAGGTGTTGGAGGCGTGTCGCTGTTCAGTTGACCATTCCTGGCGGGTCTAAGCGCCGTGGGTGGAATCGACACGGACCCCCGGTACTATTTATTCAACCCTAACACTATTGTCTACCACTCTCACCCCCTCTACCGAAACCAAACACGCCGTTGCAGCAATTTGTTGGCCACCGAAATTATCAGCCATCTGCATGTCTACAAGACGGATACCCGAGCACCTCGAACAACTTGGAAGAATAGAGCCCCTTAATTGTCATTCAGAAGGGTCAGAAGTAGCAGATATGAGGCAAGGTGTCTGCAAGGTGGGGGGGGGGGGGATAGAGGTTGGACTTATAAGCCGGGAATGTGGAGATGAACGATATCCTTTACTCCTTGTTTGAGGTTCCCTTCCGTTTCTTTTTCGCTCCTCTCACGTGTGCTCCCGCTCTCTTAACTTATGCCCCCCCGCTTCCCTCCTCGACTTGGAGTAACAGCGTATGAAGGCTAGTTGACTTTCTCTAAAGCACATTGCTACTAGTTTCACGTAGTCACCTTATGTATACTATGTACTGCGCGTATTCCTCGCCCCTCGCCTTAATGTATCCCTGGTTGCCTATGTTTGTGAATAGACCAATAATCAAACATGAAAGATTGTCACTTCAGTGGCTTGGCACATGAACTATCACAGGACCGCGAGAGCAATGTTCACATATGCCCTACAATTCCTTGTGCCTTGTACGGCTCCTCGAGCCGCTGAATCTCATCCTCGTTCAGCGTAACATGTACTGCACCTATTAGGGTTCAATTTCGAGTTGAAAATAGCAAAACGCAGACAGCAGGTTCACATACCTGCAATATCCTCGAGATTCTTTAGACTTGTCGTGCCCACAATAGGGGCGGAAACGACATCCTTCGACAGCATCCAAGCAATGGCAACCTGGGCCATACTAATACCCCTCGCTTTCGCAATTTCTTCGACTCTGCGAACAAGTTAAGCGGGTTTAGGTAACACACACGGCACGACGAATTCAATAGAAACGTACCGGTTGATGATTTGGCTCTCTGTATCCGAGTATTTGTTTATATATTTCATGTACCTGCTCGTTGTCTGAGCCCTCAAATACTTGTCTCTAGTACAAGATCCACTCACGGATCATTTTCCTCGCGAAAGCTCTGCTGGGTCAGAGGTCGTGCCAAGCGGCCCCGGGCTAAGGGAGACCAGGGAATAGAACCCACTCCAAACATCTGGGTACGTGACTTCTGTATAAGTCTCCTGTGCACGAAAGCCTACACATAAGAGAACATACCTTGAGAGTCGGCATCATCTCACGTTCCTCCTCCCGGTATGTTAGGCTGTAGTGGTTTTGCATGGAGATAAATGGCGTCAACTTGTTTGCGATCGCATAGTTCTGCATCGCGTGAAACTGCCAGGCGTAGCAGCTGGACATTCCGATGTATCGTACGTAGCCTGCTTGAACAACGTCATGGAGCGCTTGCATTGTCTCTTCAATGGGAGTATTGGGATCGAAGCGATGGCACTGAAGGACATCGACATAGTCTAGCTGTAAGCGTTCGAGGGAGTGCTTGACCGACTCGAATATATGCTAATCATTTTTCAGTGTCAATGGAGGTTACGAGAGTAAATAACGGTGCACACCTTCCTGCTCAGTCCGAATTGGTTTACGTAGCCGTTTTGGAGTGCTGCCACATGGTTTCCTAATGCTGCGCCCCCGTCAAACGACCGTCCCACAACCCCCCATAGCTATGTAAGTTGCAAGTTCAGTGTATAGCATATACAGAATCCTAGCGAGTGGCCCATACCTTGGTCATAACCACGATCTCATCTCGGGGTAGGTTCAACTGTTTGATGGCCTTTCCGAGGATGACTTCGGACAGGCCATTGGAATAGACATTGGCGGTGTCGAAAGTCTGAATCCCCATATCATACCTACGCACAAGTATCAATTTTCTAATACGGGATGATGGCAAAGGCTTACTGACGCCGCCTTAACATGCGCGATGCCTTCTTCTTCTCCAAGCACCCATCCTTGCCACCGTGGGTCGCCGTAGGTCATCATGCCAAGAATGATCCTGGAAACTTTGAGACCTGATTTCCCTAGACGGACTAGACGCTCATAAGTTAGCACATACATCACCAGTATGCAGCAGCTGTGAGCTCACCATACTGCATCTTCTTTGCTGGAGCAGCCGAGGACATATTGTGAACTGAAATTGGATATGAAGACGAGAAATTTCGGGCTGGAGTGAGGTTTTGTGGTTGAAACGATGGCGGGATTCATTGATTATTGTCGAGACTTTATAGTATTCAAAGGTCCGAGAAGGCCGTCGATTGCAGATGTGGCCGGGAATACCGATGCAAGAGACATGGGATTGTTGCCGGATGCTAGTGGAGGCCGTCGTCGCCGCTCACTGACCGAGGTGGAGGTTTGTGGGTTGAGCGGAGGTTCGCATTTTTGTCGAAGCACTCACCATGGTAATAGCTCCGCATAGACGATTATCGAGGGTCACCAGGTGGAGGTCTTGCGGAGGTCTAACTCAATGAAGGATATCCAGAGCACGGCCGGTGCCAGGGATGACCGAGCCCTCCACTTGCTTATGAGAGCGATCCCGACAGGCCTGATTAACTCCCAATTCTACGTGACTCTCCGTTCTGCCCGAGATACCATAAACCTGCGAACTGTGCATACCGTTGCGACCGAGACTGTTTTCAACTTCTGTGTACAGGTGCGCTCTAGGTCACAGGGGGGTTCCTTGGTTCGACGCGTAAGAAACTGCTTGAGGCTGGCTTGGAGGGAGATGGGTTCACAATTCATTCTATTTAAGAACATAATGGAGAGGAGTATGTCGGGCCTTTGAATCGTGGCCCGAATTGTAGCCCTGTTTGACAGTTCGAGAATACGTTAGCACTTTCCCGCTAGCGCACACAGCTTGAGGAAAAGATCATATTAGATCAAGTTTTACACTTCAAAGGAACCCAGCGAATATGGTGCGGGTTCCTCAGTCCACAGTTTAAATCATTCGAGGAAGAAAACAGGGTGCTTTCAACTCACCTCTAGATAAAGTTATGGTCAGGACCTTTTATTTGTCTGCCGCCCGGCCATGCGCTTTTCAGCAGCAATGACAACAGGGGACTCGCTTTGAGCAGGCAGAGATTCCACAGCCTTACGATTACCTAAGTTAATGAAAAGTAGTCGTTCAACCAGTGTGTAGGACGCCGACGTCAACCAATATAAGACAACTGCCTAAAAATGGTGTTATTAATTCAAGTCGTAAACGTGTCGGAGCAACTCACTCCTGGAGACTGCATGGCCACCCAGATAAAAAGTATAGAAGCCCCGCGAAGTCCATTTTCGAGGGCCGAAACTAGTGAAGACATCTTGGGTAGTTCAGTCAGAGTAGCTTCCTCGGAAGCGCCTTGAGGAGCTAGTTTAGGTGGTTTTATTGGGCGAGACAGTCGCCCAAGCTCAATATTCGAAAACATCATTAGGCCAACCGCGATCGGAAGCATACCCGTAGGGTCGACTTGTGCGAGTGAAGGAAGCGACAAGAAGGCTTCCGAGCCGAGTGGATTTGGAGGGATAGTGGGCATGAGGGCAGCCTGCCGAAACGAAGCTGTGGCCAAGATAAAAAGCGGCGCATGAACTGCGAACGGCAGGATCATGGTGGGAAGTGGAGAGCAGCGGTGAAGTTCGTTGAGTTCTTTGATTTTGGCCGCTTGCTAAAGGGTTAAGTTCAAACAACGAAGGTAATAATAAATCGTTAACCTTACCAAACGGCCCATTTCCTTTCGATATTCTTCATAGGGCTTACGGTCACGCGCAAACGCTTTTCCGACCTCCGTTTTTGCCTTTTCGCGCCAAGCTTGGAGTTCAGGGCCCACAATGTGTTCTCGACGATACACCCGCGCTCTGCTCTTGATCTAAATGAGCAGTAGGAATTTTAGATGGCGCTAAGGCTCACCCAAAGCGCCATGGGAAGCGTAATGCCCGTGCGCAGTGCAAGAGTAATACCGATTATGGCAGAAGAGTAAGGCGGCAAAGCCGTAGACAGTGGAAGGGAAGATAATATATGCCCAGTCTCTATAATCCCGGATGCAAGTGGCTCCAAAATAGAGATCTGACGGCGTTGAACAGCGGTATATCTCGTCGCGGCAGCATTTCTGTTCGGTGTTAGCCTTGTGCGGAGAAGGGTGCGAGTCAGCATGGGTAAATGAGGGCAAGTTCAATTTGAACTCAAGCGAACACAAAACAAGCGCCGGCGCCTATCGAGATATTATCACCCATTTCATTTCAACATACTAAACAGTAGCAATCACATCATTCACTTTGGCGTTAATACCCTCCCGTCGATAAGGAGGCTGGTAACGCCTCTACGCCCTCTCCGCAATCCTCTGCTTCTTTATCGCCTAGATAGAGGTCAACCGTTCCCCCGTTCTCGAATACATCCCAATCCAACCAGCAGCGCGAGGACCAAGGTTCTCCATTCACCGTGATGTTTTGAACAAAAATATTCCCTTCTTGAACGTCTCGAGGGTTTCCACTGAATCCAATTGCGTTGATTGTTGTGGTTGCGCTTGTTACGCTATTCGTGAAGTTGACGGTCGGAAACCACGGCGAAGATACAAGCAACTGTCGAGTTGCGGGCAGCGGGTAGAGGCCAACTAGGTAGAAGGCTGCGAAGCTTGCCATTGCTCCTGTAAAATAATTATTAATCACCATTAATTAATCATAAATCTAGTATGCAACAAACCTGAATCGTCGTTGCCTGCGAAAAGTAGCATCAGGTTTCCAATATACAAGACCTGTTGCAAAACAACATACCAGGAATACCAGTGTCAGTAAGATTGTAGTATTTTGAAATAACCTCTCTGCTCTGTTTAGTAGACTTTCCCGGTTGTCCAGCATAATGATACCTGCACAAAGTATAAGTAACACATGTACGAAGGATCGCCGCATATACCTACATAAACGGCATTTGTTGCGACGGCTCGTTCGAAACTTCGAAGTATCCCTTCAAAAACGGATAAATATCAAGTTATCACAGACAATGTTTGGGATCACCTCTTCGAATATCCAGTCCAACCGTTTCACAAACTGGTCCTTTCCTCCTTGTAGCTCTATGAGCTTGGCGTTATCGTGGGGGATATACTGGACGTCGCAATTAGCTCTCTATTAGAATGCGCAACTCGATGGTCTGGTTCACCTGCGAATACTAGCAAGATTTTAGGATCACTCTATCAATAAAGCGCCAAAATGAAATTACCACAATCGGAGATGATTCATAAAAGCCATCCGTGTTAATAGCGTTTAGATAGCAAGTCGACTTGAGTGGGTCGTGAATAGAACAATGACGCGGATCCGTAAAGTTGAACGTGCCATTCTGGTACTTGTTTTGGATAAACCCGGTGTGCCCAGCAATGGAAACCGAATCGTCCCAGCTATTGACGAAGTTCGCTGCTCTTTTGGCATACTGAGATCCGGAACCCAATGAGTTAATGAACGTAGCAAGGGCTGAAACATGCCTACCTTAAGGTAGTCATCCGTTTTGTTCAAGGCTTTTGCAACCTGAGAAATACAAAAATCCCCAAATGCATACTACAAAATATGAGTCTCGGCACGCATATATGACACCGATGACATACCTCAACGCTCCGAGAAGCCTGTTTGGTATTCGCACCCGATGGCTCCCAGATATCGCAAGGTATATAACCTAACTCGGAACAAGTATCGTTTCAATTTCCGTGGGTAGAAGAGACAACAAACTCACCGTATTGTTTCCAAACTTCTGTTTGACGACCTTGGAGGTTCCAATTTTCAGGCTGTTTCTCAGCGTCTGTGATCAGCGCTTCATACAAATCATCCACGGACACTCCAAGCTCGGCTGCTCTATGTCCCCACCTAACGTAGCGCTGTGAGTGACCTAAATTAACTCCCTAATGTGTTTCAACTTACTTGACGAAGAACTCGGCGAGGATTGGGTCAGCATCTGTGATAACAGGTTAGTGAGTTGGAGATAGAAAAGCCAGGATTAACTTACTACTAGAACCCTGCATATACTGTTGGACAGTTGCACCGCGACATTCTGGGAGCCATCCTAGTCCGGAGCATAGATAAAATTTTATAGGGAGCATCTGAGTAGAACACTGGTTTACCTTCATGCCTCCAAATATCGACCTGAGCCTCTACAATTTCACCAAATGTTCGGGGGTCTGTCATGGCATACCTATCAAGACATTTCCATTAGTGTATCTCCTATAGCTCGAGCACAAATTTACTAACCAAGGGTACAAGGTCCGATACCTAAGGTACTATCAAATACCGAGATAGGATAGCGTAAAAAGCACTTACGAATCCCACTATAAGGTACACATCAGTAGTAGTCCCGCGCAAAAAAGCACCAGAAGAACATACGTTACAATAATACGAATCGAAATAAGGCGAACTCGAATTCCACCGAGGATTGTCACCAGTATCTACCCAGGTCAATTAGATACATATCAGCTCCAAGTTCTTCCCAATAACTCACAGTTCGCCGGAACGATAGCCGTGCGATACATCTACGCGACTTGGTCAGAGAAACCTCTCGAAGGGAAAGGATTTCTACGTACCGAGGAGTATAACAACGCAGTTGTATTCTTGTCTACTCCCGTCTCGTCCACCTGCACTCGGCCGAGCAGTTCGTTCCACTTTGCCCTGCTCTCGGTCTTCACCCGCTCAAATCCAAAATCAGGAATCTCTTCCTCGGCGCTCGCACAAGCCTGTTCAGCCGAGATGAAGGACACCCCCGCACGAACTAGGAGCGTGGTATTAGACCCTCCCGACGAAGGCGAGTATGTCACCAGAGATCCCGCTTCGTTAACGGCGCCTGGTTCGGGAGGGTTTAGTTGTCTCGCTCGACAATTCTTATAGTCATGTGCGCACCTAGGTAGACCTGGGATAGCTTTACGCTGCCCTTGACAGCAGAGTTTCCCTGCCAGACTCCATACTCGGTAACATTTGACTCGAAGCCATCGCCTTTGATATCGACGCATACATACGCGTAATACCGGCCTGGGCCAAACGAACCTGCAAATGACGCACCACCTTTAACTCGACCAGTGGTGGGGTCAATGATCGTGAAAGGGTCAGTCGCCGACTGTTGTCCGTCGTTTGCTGACCACAAGACTATTAGGCAGTTTGAGCGATACGGTTGGAAATCACCCACTTATATCGACAAGAATACGTGGATGTTCAGAGCTTTTTGGGAACGTATACCGGTGCAAAGCGGCCCGCCGAGTCGACGTCAGCTCCACTTTCACACCAGACACTAGCTCTGTAGCAAAGTATCCCGGCTCCGCTATGTCCGGCGATGATCCATCTTCAAGAGGCTGGCGCCTTAGTTTTCGACCAGCGATTGAAGTGGGACACTCTCCGAAACGTTTGCACGACGAAAAGGGCCAGATTTTGAAGTTTGAAAGCGGGTAACCCTAGGGGTTGCGAGTTAGAATAGGTTGATGTGGAGATGAAGCTAGACGTGTTGGACACATACTCCGCCTGTTCCGGTGTCGTGCAATTGACTGAACCCAGTGACGTTGTATGTGATATTACGGTCGTATCCGGCATGCTAGTTAACGCCATAATAACTCAGTAAGTCTATAAATAAGTAGGGACGCAGCTACACGACGTACCCTGTCGGGAGAGTCCGTA
The DNA here is from genome assembly GCA_025200755.1 of Ceratobasidium sp. C01. Classification (NCBI taxonomy): domain Eukaryota; kingdom Fungi; phylum Basidiomycota; class Agaricomycetes; order Cantharellales; family Ceratobasidiaceae; genus Ceratobasidium; species Ceratobasidium sp. C01. Next base: position 27,209 of record JANWGL010000423.1, read on the forward strand.
TCCATACCGGCCTTAATCATCCCATGGGGTATAGTAGCGCCTTGATATACATGACAACCTCAATACCAATCCGTCAAAGATTTACATTATTAGCACTGACCTGGGAAGACATGTCCACTACACACAATTCAGACGTCATAATTTCAAACCAGCAGCGCATACAACTCACCTAGCCACCCCCTTCGACGTCGTCCCAATAAACAAATTCACCTTGGACGCAAGATCATCCTGGCCGAGAACGAGCCCAGCAGCGGTCAGCGCTACGAAGAATGTTGGGAACAAAACCATATGATAGAGCTCAGCGGACATCAAGCTGGGAGCCTCGCCTAGCGCGCTTTATACGCTTCGCCGACGCCACATGACCTCGTTGAACCGCCCGTTCTCAGCCTTCTCGAACGTGATAAACACATCGTAGAGCTACGCGGGTCGCCCAAAGGGGATAAGGAACGCGTCCGAGCACTGGGTTCGAGTTCTTAGTACGATTCTCCGGCTTGTGTCGGTGGCTAGAGAACATTGGAATACATACAGTAGGAACCGCAAATGTCAGTTTAAAAAAGTGCTAGAAGTGGGCTGGCAAACGAGGTAAACGAATAAGCCCCAAACATCAAATCCAAGTCAAAAACAAGGCGTCCACCGGTTCAAAGCAAAGAAGATCATTTTAGATTACGTAAACAGAAAAGCGCCGGCATTGCAAATAAAACTGTGTCGCATAGAATGTACTCGGATCCATTTGCTCAACCCGAGGGAGATACATGCATGGCTTTCAGAGCGAGAGCATAGGGGCATGTGCGACGAATCTCGACATCAATCATCATAAGTACAATTGAAACTCAACCTCCACCCCCTCCCACACCAACCGACCGACATCTAGAAGCTCAACTGGTGGGGGAACTATAATCACGCATATAATGAGCAAGGTGCTACGAGTGGGAGAGGGAGGGGATGAACGTACCTGGCCCTTGGAGAGACCAAAGCTCGCCTTCAAGTACTTTGAGAGGTTATCAGTTTTCTTGATCTCCGCCAACAACGCCTGGTCGATCGTCTTCTGGTCGGAAGACTTGGCCTCGGGGTATGCCTCCTTGGCCTTAGGCTTGCCCTCCTCGAAGAACTCGGCCTCGTTGTCCCGAGGTCCGCTCGACGCCGGCTTGGCGAAGTACGCATCGTTGAGCTTCTCGTCCACCTGCAATAATCCACCCACAAATCAGCTACCCGCACCACCCATCTTGATGAAGCCCAGACTCACCGAAACGCTCGACAAGTCAATCTTCGTCGAAGTAGCAATCACATACGCCTGGTTCACCCGTCGGAGCGGCACGCCGTTAACCTTATACGGCCCAGTCACCAACAACAACCCGCTCTCCAACTGCTTCAAAAACACAACCCTCTTCCCCCTAAACCTGCCCGCAAGCAAAATCAACACCGTCCCAGGCGTGATCGACGCACGCAGCCGAGCGACCGACACCGGCTTCTTCGTCGTCCGCTTTGCGCGGTGGGTGTCTTCGCCGGGGTAGAAGCGAGAGGCTTTGTTGGTGGGGACTAGGCGGGTCTCGCCGTTTTTGCCGCCTCCGATTTTGACCTCTTTGTGTTCGGCGGGTTGCTCTTTGGCTGCGAGAGCGGAGGTTTTGTGGCCTCGGCGGGTGGGCTGGGAGGCGCGGCTGTCCTTTGTGCGTGCCATCTAGTAGGGAGGTGTTTCAGTCAGCTTGAGCTTAGGCAAGGCTTGAATGGATCCGTAGGAGACGAGGCCGACGCAACCATCTACACAGACCCAAGTCCATCCACCATGACTCATCCCATCCACCTTCCCACCTCACTCTCTCCTCGTCTCTCTCCTCTCAAAATCACCCAGACAACTGCCAAATATACTCCAGAGCCAAAATCCATCATAATAACTCACCTCGTCGCTGTGTCTTGAGTCTTGAGTGCCGTATAGGATGTTGCCGACGGACGTTATTGCATCCGGACCACAATTCCGACACGTCACGTGATTAGTGCTCAAGCGCTGGCTCTCGTTTCCAGTGTTTTCAGAAAGTTACTGTAGTAGGTAAATACGGCTGATTACAGTGTAATTACATGGGGACAGAGAGCAACCAATCCTTTCTCCGAGGGTGCTTGCGATGTCTAGATTGAGCAGACTAGTTGGCACATCAGAGCAGGCGCCATATTGGTATTCCCGAGAGCATTATTTGTGAGCTATTCCCGAGCCCAATTATAACAACTACAGCCGTTACACGGTTGCATAGGCATTCACAGGCAGCCGTATCGCCGCAAACTTGTTTCCCGAGTTAATTACCATATTCGGCCACACAACCTCTGACAAGCTGAAATCCGTTCAGTATTACGTCATAAACCCAACATTGCCGACCATGACGTCATATCCAACATGGTTCCCGCTCTTTCTCTCTTTCGCCTGAGGTGGAGGCGGAGATAAATGGCTATGACGCACTGAACACGTCGATCACTCAACTGTACTCGTTTTGACCGAGGGACGTCAAGGCCCCACCCGCTCTCGATAAGTTTCAGACCTACATAATCTCACACTCATCATCCCACGAACACGCAAAAAGAACTAGAACATCCACCATTATCATCATTCATCCACACGAACGTACATGAACAAAATCGAAGCAATACCACGCCAAAAAAAATGATAATACTAAAACAAAACATTCCCAAGAAAAATAGAAAGGGGAGGATAAAGGGACACCATTACGGACGAGAAAAGTATATAACAAAAAATAATCGTAATCGTACGAGGACTATGTGTGTGCGTGTGCGGTAAAACGTTGAAGAAGTGTGTGGTGAAATCTAAATGCGGCGCAGAACGATGAGAGTGCGTGCGTGCAAGTATAGATGTAGCAAAGCAAGTTGAAAGTTGAAGTCGGAGTCGCAAGTGTATAAATAACATAAGAAGTCGTTTAGTCGAGTCGTAATGTTAATCGTAAAAATACCAGGTCGGAGAGAGAAGGCATAAGGTTGGAGTAGGAGAAAGGGAGGATCATGAGGTACGAGTCTTCTCGTTAAAGTCTTCCTCGAGTCTTCGTTCCGGGCTGCGCGAACGGCCCGAATCGGTCGATTCCCGACGCCATTTGTTCCAGACTTTCCACTTGGGCGAAACCGGCTCGGCCTTTTCGTCCAGAGCAACCTCCCCAGTCGCAGAAGCGCCAGCAAGGACCGCGCTCAGCTTATTCCGATACAACACCGGGCCAAGCGAGAGCAAAGACAGCAAAACCAGCTTGAAAATAATCGAAGGGGACGACAAAAGGGAAGACAAGGTCTTCGGGTCCGATGACGTCGAACCGGTCGCAAGGGTTTGCAAAATATCCCCAATCTTCAACACAAGAACATCAAAAAATTTAATGAGCGACTGAATTCATTGAATGAGTTGCTGTGCACCAAGAACTCACCTGGCAGGTTACGGCAGTCCACGGTAAGGTACCGATAAATGCTCCAATAGCGCAGTCAACAAACGACACGCGGCAGACACCACATGCGATGTTGATCCCGGACCAGGGCACCACTCCGATGAGCCTCATCACCACGAGGCGCACCCACGTAGGGGTGCGCTTGGCCGACGTCTCCACACCTGCACGTGCTGAGCGCCCTGGGCGGCTACCCCCCTGAAGCGCAATGCTGACAACATCAAGGGCTTTCGGTACGAAACGTTGAACCAAAGGCGAAAGTGGGGCGGCGAGAAGAGTTGCAACAAGCGAGCCGATGGTCGTAAGAAGGGTCATGAGCAATGTTGCCCAGAGCGGCGAAAGGAGAGCGCCAGTGAGGACATTCTGGGAATAACGTTAGGCCGATTTAGAGTTTAAACGACGATTGACTTACCAAGACCACGCTGCCGGGGATGCTCCAAGCATGTTTCCAAATCGCCAAGCAACACATGACGCCCATGACATGCGCCATACCCGCAGAGCTGCCCGACGAGTACGCCTGGAGCTCTTTGCCCAGTGCCGCGATATCGGCTACCGTTCTGGGTACTGACTTGAGTGATGTGATCGGCAAGGTGGAAACCGCAAATATAATCGGGATTAACGATAGCACGAACACTGTCGTAAGCAGCACAAGCGGGGCATAGTAAGTTCGCCTCGGCACAGAGATGCCGGACGGAAAGGGGTATGCGCCGAGCGAACGCGGGGAGGAGGCGGGCGTGGGTAGGCTCTGGGGAGGAGGTCGTGTGAAGACGGATGAGAATGATGGCCGAGGGCTGGACTCGGACGAGTCGGGCGGCGTCAAGAGCTCGCCGGATTCGTATCTAGGGGACTGGCGGGGCGTAGGGAGCATCTTCAGCGAGAGCGTCAACATTTGGGAAAGCGACGAGTTATGTTCAATGTTCAACGGCGGGAGATCGGAGGGGTAGTTGGATGGGGTGATTGGAGTAGGCGGAGCACCCGCGTCCGCTGGAAGAGCACATTGTGGTACTGCGGGTGTCCTGCGCAGCGTCGAGTCGATAGTCAACGGCTGCACGATTGAACTCGACCGGGCGCGGTTCGGCTGGGGCGGGGATAGGGTGGCCATGCTGCGCAGAGCAGTTCAGCGCAGTGATGCTAATAAGGCCTGTTGTTGTTTATGCTCTGTAGTCGGGCTACAGATGGATCGTAGGGGGAGTCGTGTGCGGGAGAGTGAGGAGGAGGGCAAGCGGCGGGTAGAAGTAGAGCGCAAATTGAACCACCCTTTTTGAACGAACCTGAGCCGGAGGCCGAGCCACGGGCTCGTCATGCGTCAGCCGATCTGCGTCAAAGATCCCGGACTTTGAACGGGCTTCACTCCACCGATAGAATGTGTGTAAATGCTTAATCGAGTATCAGTCCCAAATGCAGGTTTACAATGCAGGCTTCAATCGGCTGGACTCGTGCTGGCCACGCTGACACATCCTCCGCCGTCGTTGCGCGTTTCGTACTTATCGCGCATAGATCCAGGATCAGCTCGGCTCGCTTGGTCATGCACCCCACCTCAACTGCCCGTCCCCTGTCCGCCTCGCTCTCGCCCCGTGCAAGTGAGTCCGGGACACGTAGGAACGCCCTGTCAAGCGCATGTTGTTTTGCGCTTCAACAAACAACACATAAATAAACAGAAAATGCCCCAACCGAGTCTCGCCGTGTGGCGGTGCCGAGCTGACCAATTCATCATGATCGAGTCAATGCTAAAGTCCGAGCGATCATGAACGGCGATTTGAAAGTGTATAAACGTTGCAATTGTCGGCTGTCTTGACTCTGACTCTACAATCTTCTTGACTCTACTATACTCCTCGCACAATGTTCAGCAACCCGGCATCGCTGAGCGCCAAAGCGCTGTGAGTATACCTGTCTGCGCTGCCAATGTCTACTAATCCGAGTCTCGAATCAAAGCTTGTTTGATATGGTATGTCAATATAGAAGTCACAGACATCGCACTAAGCTGACCGTTCTATCTCCAGGATGGGGTGAGCACACGTCTCGACATCTGAGCCCGAATGGTCTATATATTTACGGTCCGCCTCTATAGACCCTCGTAGAGTCGACCGCGGCAGTTGAAGGTGCGCACTATCTACATTACAGAAACCCGGCGAAGTTCAACGAATGAATTACTACAGGCGCATGGGCAACTTTTGGAGAACGGTACCCGCATCTCGACGTCCCAAGCATATTGAAAAGTACGCCCACACCCTAACCCCTATTTAATTTCAACTGACTCGTCGATTTCAGCCGCCCATGGTAAGCAATACCCGAACCCAAAACTACAATGACTAACCCACTCATCGTCTTGCTAAGGCGTCCGGTCCGTCGATAATATGCGTAAATACGTATTCCCCCCAGGCACGCCTGAAGATATCCTCGAAGTGGGTCTTCCTCTTACCCGCGCATTCTTTACGCGATGCTCAGACGGATGTGGTTCTAGGCTGAAGCTGTTAAATTCGAAGTCGAGATCGTGAATTCCGCGATGCGCGCCAAGCTCGAGGGAAAGCATGGGATAGTCTACCTCCCTGGGACGGAGGCCATTCTGGCTGTTGCTAGGGCCGCCCAACCCCCACCGCCTAGACTCTCATGGGCGATATGTACAAGTGGTAAGCCATCCCCCTCTTCCATCTCTCGACCTTTTCGCCTTCTTTCTATACATTTGTCTTCTCACATTCATCTTCACATTCACCTCATCCACCTTCTCCCCATTCTCATCTTCTCATTCATATCCCGTCCCTTTCTTTCCCATCCCTACCCCGCACCCCTTCTCCCCTTCCCTTCCCTGCCCGCACCCTCCCCTAAACTAAACACGCGTGTGAACACCCAAAACCTAACCTAACCTAACCTAATGATTGGGGGAACCGGCAGCCACAGCCGTATACGCATCTTCCGCCCTCGGCACAGTCGGCATCCCGGCTCCGACCGCGTTCATAACAGCCGGGGACGTCGCGCGGGGAAAGCCGTATCCGGACCCGTATTTGCTCGGTGCGAGTCGGTGTGGTGTTGATCCGAAAGATTGTGAGTTTCTTTTTGTTTTTGTGTGGGTGTTTTTGTGGATGTGCTTGGTGGGTGGTGGTGTTCATGATGGTTGAGTGGGTGGCGTGGTATGGTGTGGGGTATGGAGGGGATAGAATGATAACGATTGCATTACATTCTAGGCGTCGTATTCGAAGATGCACCCAGTGGCATTCGAGCTGGCAAGGCTGCAGGATGCAAAGTGTACGTGAGCTCTCATCTCTCTCCAGCACGTTCGTTTTGTCCCACGATATCTATCGCACATGGTATCCGCGCGCTATATCCGGAACCTGATACGGATACTTGCCCGGACCGTAAAGCGGACATCTATGATGCACGAGTGCTATTTCCTGCTTTAGAGTGCTAACAGTAATATATCAGGATCGCTCT
>JANWGL010000424.1:0-33548 GCA_025200755.1 Ceratobasidium sp. C01
CCGCTGCGTGCATCCCACACCCGAATCCCGCCGTCATTCGACCCAGAGACGATGAGAGTGCCATCGGGTGAGAACGCTGCGCATGAAAGGGTCCCCTCAACGGTAAATGTTGCTAGGCATGATAGATCCCTCTGCGCCATTGCAGATCCTTCCATTCGTATCAACCCTCGTGCCCGCTTCCAATACTGCTGTCGAACTGAGCGTCCCTCTGGCCAAAACAGGAGCGCCGACATATAGATGTGTGGCGTACTGCGCCATGCAGGGCTCATACCAAACGCCATCACGAACCGGTCGGCATCTAGGGCAAGGTCGATGATATCGCTCGCTCCTCCTGTTTTCTGCGTAGAGATGAGAATACGACCTGAAAATGTTTCGCACGCGAATACTCACCTGCAACCGCACATGAGCCTGGTTCAACATCCGCGAAGCCACGCCGATACAGTCTTTCAAGTTCATCACCTCCATCCAAAATAGTAGCCGCTTCGACAGAAACTCTTTAAGCGTGGGGCAAACATCGTCCAATGTCTCGGCGAACCCCAAATGGTCTGCCCAGTAGCGGCAAGCGTAGAACAACTCTGGTGAGATTTTGTCTTCGACCCTCTTAGCCAGGTCTGATATATTCTTGTCGAGAATGAAAGATGACTCGAGATTGCAGATGTTGAATCGCAGCAACCGCTCCATAGTGCTAAAACAACGCAGGGCTAGGTGCCGGTTGTGCTCGCTGGTTCTGCAGCATAAATCTTTCGACCTGTCGCGATCGCGCATGAAGTCGGGAAACGACGCATGCAACGTCGAGATGAGACCAGCGCCTTCAGAGACATGAAGCACCGAGCGGAGATGCTCTAGCGCGCTAGTAATATCGTCCTCGTCGTCTAGTCCTAGTAGCTTTGTCATCGTTTCGACACTCAGTGGCTCCTTGGCGCATACTGCCGTATCTAGAACGAGCCGAATATTCGTCTTCTCCCGAGTGTTTATATCGTCGTCATCAAAGGGAGCCGCAATCACAACGGTGTACAACCCATCGATGTGCCTGTATGTTTCTGCGTCGGTTTTGGATGCTACCGATATCACGTCCTCGATCCGTCGGGAATTGACTTTCGGGCCCCTGGGTCGGACGTAGCGCACGACAGTCGCAGCGTAAATGAACAGTTTCCCAGCCTTTTCAGCAAGCTGTCTAAGTTTCCCCTGAGGGACCGTAGGTAACTCGGCCTCTAGATATGTTTGGATATCGGCCTGTACAAGTGACGCCTCGATATTGTGCAGGTGGAGCACGGAACGGTAATTTTCGTCTCTTGACTGAAGCGATTCAAAGAGCCCGAGTTCCGGGCGGCAAGTGACGAAGAACTTGATCGGCAGATCTCTCGCAAAGCTGAATAGCATCTCCAGCACATCCCCTGCTCCTTCGCGTTGTTCGCATTCGTCCAGCGCGTCAATCATCACAACAACACCCTTCGGAAGGGCCGAAGCTTTGATTGCGAGGAGGGGTTGTCGTATAAGTCTCGTAAATTGCGTTTTGATATTCCGCCCGGCGATATACTCGTCCTCGCCTATTTGTTGAACCAGCGCCTCCTTGTATGCAGGCGAAAGACAGGCGAGCTGATGAGCAATAGTGGGTATGATCCTCGACACGTTTCGGCTTTCCGGGTCCGCGCGAGAACAGAAGAAGCTCGCTCCTAGTCGACCAGCGGCGTCGAGCTCCGCACAGAAACTGTATGCCAGCGTGGTTTTCCCAGTCCCAGCCATGCCATCTAGCCAGTACACCTTCGGGCCATCCGCGTTGACCGCCCATTGCCGCATCTCTGCCAGGATCTTTTGACGAGTCCCAGGGGTACATGTGCGACGACCAACGACCCCGGCAAAGCTCGAGTTGTACATTGCCGATACTGCTACGTTGAGTTTATCGAGACGGGCGTTCTACGAAACTCAGGTCAGACGCAAATACCAACACCGCCCATGAAAAACATACCTGCTGTTGGTCCTCCACCACACTCCAAATCCTTAGCACCGCTTTGTCCTGAAGCGAGGTTGAGTCTTGACTTGACATTCCTTCACCACACAAGACTCACCTGAAGCGCTCGCCGCAGATCCTCGACGCGCTTGTAGCAATCCTGTATGTCGGTCGAGTCCTGTTCTCCCCCCATGTGGCGCCTAAGTCCTGATCGTTCTTGCTGTTCCTGTACACGTTCCATTTCCTCCCGCAAACCACTACAAAAAAGTCAATATCTAGGCTTTGTCATGGTTGGACGTAACTCACTCCACCATATTATTCAACGCCTCCACCATCCGAGACGGCGTCTGTTCCTCTCGATGTTCTAGGAATTGTTTAACCATCCTCTCGAGGTTCAACGCGAGTTTTGCGTATTCTTCTTTATTCTGCGCAGCTCTCTACACCCAGCCTGGTATAAAAGCCGCGTAACAATATGCCGGACAAGGTAGCTCACCTCGAAAAAGTCAACTACACCAAGAAACCCAGCAACGGCCGATTTAAGAGGCGGGAACACGTCTGAGCTCCTCTCCACCAACCGTAGCGTGACCTTGAGCCCATTCCATGCATCTGCTCCGACCTTTTTTGCAGTCCGAGCCGGGTTCGACTCTTCGTCAGCCAGTTGGGTGTCCCCTGCAACCGGGGGTGAGGCACCATCAGCGCTTCTACCGGCGCTTGCCAATAACTGGGGTGAAGGCGTGGCCTGCCGAGGTTGAACAGGCAGCTCAAGTGAACGTCGTTCGGGGGCAGATACAAGCTGAGAAGGTAGGGCTGCAGACGGCGGCTGAGGCAACGAAGCCACTCGACCGGAAGGTTTGAATAGCTTCTTGGTGCGACGGGCAACGTCCTTGAAGAACCCGCGAAATCCCCTGGGGGGTGATGAACCGGGGAGCATATCGTCGATAGGTCTGTGAGCCTCCTGCCCTGCGTCCTGCTATTTATTCGCTTGCCATCTACACGTTTCGTCCAAGTGTTATAAGCGTGTTGTTGTACAAGATCATGAAAGGAAGACCCCACAGGCAATGCAATAAGCGCCCGGATGCACTAAGTCCGGCCAAGCAAAATAGCCGAGCTGTTGGTTAGCCCCACCCTCGCCGCGCGCACAACGGGGAAAGCCCGCTATCAGACCGGATTGAGATCCTTGACCTCGCTAGTCACTTCGCCTCAGGAACGCGTCGTTGTGGCCGGCCCAGCACCCGAAAGCGCATAAGTTCTAGAAATGAAGTAGCTCACTCAATAAGTACCTGGGAAAATTGTCAAATATATTGGGAGCAATAGCGACGCAGACTGTTAAGCTGGTGCATATTGAGCGGTGGTAAATCAGGCGGAATAAAATGAGTGCGGCAGACTCATCTGCTTCCGGTTCAGAGAACACGGCTGGTTGATGCGGTGTGTAGATCTGTAGTTTGGCTTCGGGAACCATGGCAGGCACCAATGGCTATCTACGCCAACCTATTATGTTGGCACAGGCGAGTGGATCTGACGCGTAGATAGCTGAGACTGACATTCTCAAGAGCGCATTAAGTTCATTCCTCGATAGAGTGTATGCGAACGAAAATGTGATTATTATCTGCCTAACGAACCACGGGTTGAGGAACAATGAACGGAAGATAATCGTATGAATGACCCATTTATTGGAAAAGGTGGTATCCCAACTCCGTCCAACTGCATTCAACCATGCATCGCAAAACCTCAGGTTTGTTCTGTTTTGACTACTATTAGCACTTTATAGGTCAACATAATTAGATAGTATGTCCACCCAGCAAGTACCTGCGGCTATCCTCATTCTTTGCATCTCCTCGTACCACGCAGCTGAGGCACCCTTCGGGGCGGTTTCGCTCCTCCCCTTGGTTGGCACTTTCCCACCGTGGTTGGCGCTTAACGAGCCCAGGCGAATTCACCTGAGTCCCCCGCTGCTCCAACATTTTGTGACAGACGGTCTGGGAGACGGGAGGCACAATCAGATCGAAGCGAGGTGACGAGCTCTCGATGTATTCGTGACGGTCACAAATCTCCCTAGACCGGATATAGAAGAGACTACAGCACACGCTTCCGAGGTGCGCCCCTCAGTATTGAGCGCACACAACGGAACGTTTTTAGCGCCAATCCCTGCCAAACATGTGTTCGCTACCGAATCTCATGGCGGCAAGCTGAGCCCCATTTAACACACCTCCCCCCCTCCCCCCAGCTGAGAGTGAACGGCTTACACTTGTCGTTGAGAGAAAACGCCTCGATGTGGCCGATCAAGGTATCCCTACCGACGCTTGAATATGGGCTCACCCACCCATTTCCCCACAACCGTCTGTTTCTGTTAGCTACACTCGTACTATTTCTCACAGCAATACCATGCTTGACACTCGTAAGCCGTAAGTACGACTTATTCAATTTTTTGTTAGTGTTTATGTTTGAAAAGGTAGCTAACGAGCCTTGAAGTCATGACACTCGGTTATGAGCTAGTCCCTTCGCACCAACCAGTGTTCAAACCCAATAACACTCTACTAGAGTGGTGGGGGACTAGACCTCTAATAAAACTAGGATTTGGCACCCCACCCTGCCAGCCTCAAAGCCTAGGCAAAGGCGACAGGATCCGCCTATCCGCTTCATTGTTTGAATATGTAGTCACGGACGTCTGGAACCCAACCGACTCTACCTTAACTTCTGGCCAGCAACACCAAGAGCGTGTTGAGTACCGAGGAGAATCATTCGCCAACTGCGCTGCGGCGAATGCCCGGTTCGTTTACAGCCCGATAGAGGGGGTTCAAACAGTCAGTGTAAGTGGTTAGCAGCACGCTTTCGCGGAACAACCTGTTAACGGACAACTAATTGATAGGTCGGCGTACTTTGCCCTGGAACTAGCACATATCCCGTCTATGTTTCAATGGAGACTACGATGACGTTTTCTCGGGTGATTAGCCAAGACTTCGTTGGAAAATATTACGTGCCTGGATTTGGCTGGATGGATCTTTCCAGCCAGGATCAGACCAATTACCGAGGGCTTGCATATGCAGTCCTCGAGATAATCTCGACGGACTCTCTCAATATCATGGATGGGCAGCATTTCTCAAGCCCCGTCCTCGGCATAAACGTTTTTGTCAACATCAACTCTACAACTGGAATTGCTAGACAAGACAACGTTATGAACACCATCACATATCTCAATGGGACGCGGGGTGACTGGTCATGGGAAACCCAGATCTATAGAGGATCTGTTTCTAACCTGATAGCCGTTGCTGTTAGCACAGTAAATCTAGACCTCGGATCCGCTAGGGAAGACACTATGTACGGGAATCCCTCAGTATTGAACGGAACCATCGGTCCCAATCTCGCTCCACCAGGCATCAGCCCAAACTCATGGGCACTGGGAACCCCCACATTCCACTACGGAAGCATTATACCTCCTTATCAAACCTGGGCTCAAATGCTCCTCGCCGGGCGGCCGGTTTCTCTTGGCTCTGTGACAGGGTTGCCTCAAGATTCGGTAATGGTCACCACCTACCTTTGTCCAAGCTACCAGCTCAAGCCAGTGAGGTCGTTCTTAATGTCTTTATTTGTGGGCGTCCTAGCTACGTGCTCGGCAATTCACTATGCCTGGATGGGAGTAGCCATGTTCTTTGTGAAGAGAATAGAAACACCTTGTGAGTCCATCTGCGTTTTTAGACATATTTGCTCCAGGTAATTTGAACTTTTCTAGGCCTCAATTGTTCTTGCCCCAAGTGCGAGGTGGACACGCGAAGCCCTCAGGGAATTTTCCCTCATCCTGGTCTCAGCGACCCCCCTATCACCCAGGCTTCCCCGTTGTTTGAAAGGTGAGCGCAGCGCCTCGATGACATCCTTGCAATAAATTCAGCTAATTAACGATGGGCCCAGAGCAACTAATGTTGAGCATCAGGGGTCGAACGAAGTTCCTGAGGCTCCACTTGGAGTCTCGACCCCTGGCTCCCAAAGAGACTCAGAAATGAAAGCCCATATTGATAATCTCCCTAGCGGCAGTGGAACCCAAGCCCGATAGTTGGGGCCACTATAATGATATATTCTTTGTTTACAGTCGGTATGCTTAGCCACACTCCCATCACTTTTATCTCGCTTCCGTCACTCAATCTAATCATGTTCTTTGAGTCGTTACATGGACATACTTTCGTAATGTACCCTTGGTGGTGTCTGGTTCAAATCTCATCCCTTGTGCACGTCTACTACTTCTCCAGTTTAGATTGGACTCGAGCCCGAGTCCCACAAGTGTTATTTCCGATAGCATAAGCGCCAAGCCACCTCGCCACAAACATATAAAGCAACAACCACATAGTTGACAACACCTCAGCTAAATGACAAAAACAAAACACATCAACAGCAACATCGTCCGAACAAACCAACCCAAAAACGAAAGAAAATGTTCAACAACCGACAACCACTCCTACAACCTCAACCCCCATCATCGTCTCTGATTACATAAAAAGTCTCGTAAACCATAATGTACGACAACACACATCACACCATCGTCTCGTTCTACCAAAGAGCCAAGAACCAAGCGCAAAGAGTTCATCAAAAACATGTCCGTAGAGAAGTCCGTTACCACATTCCGTAAAGTCCTACGACACCGACTACACCAGCGATCATCCACCCTCCGGCGCTGCTCATCCTCGAACCAGCACCGTTTCCAGATCCACCAGATGATCCACCTGATCCGCCAGAGGATCCACTACCGCCGTTTCCGCCCGTACCGCCAATAGGCAAGCTGCTCGTAGGCAAGACTGTCCTAGCACTAACAGTCTGGCTACCCTTTCCAATCTTCCCGCTCCCGACCATGATCATCTGTCCGACACTCGGCACACCGTCCACAACGACAAAGATCCACGCAGGACCAGGGGCGAGGATCGCAGGGTTAGGATACAACTGCGCAACGTGCATGGTGATGTTGTACTGCGTCCCAGCCTCGTCGAGGGGCGTGACGGTGTAGCTGGTATCGAGCTCGAGGTAACGCATGCCAAAGTTGATCGTGTGCGTGCTGAACCCGGTGCGGATGACGACAACCTTGGTGTCCTGGATCTTGGTGACGTTGCCTCCGAGATCGTCGAGGGAGAGCGTGATATCATAGCCGTCACCACCGTACGCGAGACGATCCATCAGGCCAACGGGCTCGGGACGACGCATGGCATAGTACCACGGATAGAAACGCTCGGTCCGGTACTCGGTTGGGAACGTAGCCTTCATGTTAACGTCGGGGTTGGGGTTCGAGCCGGAGATTAAAACGGAGCCATCAGGGAGGAGGGTAGCAGTCGAATGGTACATGCGAGCGACCTCCGAAGTAGGCATGTTGTCCTGAGACCAACGCTTGCCCTTCGGTGCCTCGGGATCGTACATCAAGGGGGTTTGGAGGGGATAGTTGGCATAGGAGTTGGTGATAGCCCAAGACTCATTGCCGTATCCTGCAGTACCAGTGTTCGCGCTGTGATAAATCGATCAGTCCCGGTTCGTAGTCACGTGAACTTTGGCGCTTACCCGTTGACCATGAAGATCTTTCCGTCGGGCAAGAGGATCATGTTCCCCATCACACGTCCAGAGTCAGGAAGAGAGTCATCGTCTTGCCACGTAACGTCAACGTCGGGGGTCATCGTCACACAGCTAGCATCGGCGGGGTAGTTGACCTTGGGCGAGGTGTCGGTCCATTGCTTGGGCGTCAGGTCAGAACCACCACAAAAGATCAGGGTCGCAGTCCAGTTGTTGGCAGGGGTAAGAGGCAGCATAGCCGTACCGGCAGAAGCAGGATAGGTTCGTACACTATTCGAACGTCAGTGAAAGAAAGAAACCAGGAGAGACAAAGGACTCACGCATAGGGCATGTCATCCAAGTCGCTCTGGACATTGTTCTTGTAGTCAAGGATAGCAGTTCCTCGGTTGGTCTGAATGAATAAGAGGTCCGAAGGGAGGAGCCAAGTCAGGGGGTATAGGTTGGCGGGGAGCGTTGTTCGGAGGAGGGAGAAATCAATTGGGTCTCCTTTTGATGGGAAAAACTCGTATGTGGGGTTATTCTGAATGGCATATTAGCGTCAAGTTTGTACATCGATAAAAAGAATTTACCTGTCCCGCGCCGTTGACGAAACCACCATAGGTATTTCCACCAATCTAGATACACGTGTTAGAAATATCACAGGAATTAGAAGCACCGGCGCTTACGATGATCATAGTTCCGTCGGACAACGTTTCCCTATACCGAAGAAATATTTTAGTGAAATTCCACGCGCCAGAATCATTGAACGTACAGCGTAGGGTACCATCGTCGAGTGGTCAGGTACAATGCTGGATCGTCGCTCCAGTTGGCAGAACCATCAGGTGTTGGCGTTAGTAAACGAACGCTAGAAAGCAAGTCAGGTCGCGTCCACCCAAGCCGCCAAGAACACTTACGAGAAACCACCGTTCCCGCTCTGGTAAGGCCCAGTGCCAGGGTCAGCTGAGAGACCACCAGGACCAACAGCCTGATTCCCCCCTATGACGCAAAATTTGATATCAGCACGCGCCATAGCCAAATTACGCGTCCCACGCACCAATATTGAGCCATGTTCCATTGCCCAGCACGCTCCCTCCCGCACAAAACGTGTTCGTGACGATGTCCATCGCCTTGACTTTGTTCGTGTCGGTGTTGTAGAGGGTCGCCCATGCTGGATGTCCCGCGACCTCAATCGGGTTGTTCTCGGTCTTGTCGACGACAAAGACCTGGTTGGGTAAACCGAGGAACAGCTGCTGAGCAGACACACCCGAGTCGCCGACAATCTCGAACGTGTTGGGCTGGCCCGACTTGGTCGGCTGACCAGGCTTGGGGATGACCTGGGCGGGGCCGGTGACGGTGGGCAAGGCCACGACGGAGGAGGCAGCGAGGACGACGAGAGGCGCGTGCTTACGCATCGTAGAAACGAGAAAAGAGAGAAAGAGGAAAATAGGAGTCCCAAACGCCGCCCTCGCACATTTATCCCACAGCTCGATCAGGCGCCCGAGAACCGGACCCCGGGTTTACCCCTTTGCTCGACCAATCAGGGCGCGAATTTCCTTGTCGATCCGGACAGGTCCCCGGGGTCCGTCCGGCGGCATCTCCCAGAATGGCATCTCTTGGCGGGCGATCCATAACCGGTTCCTTGGTTTTGCTGCCGTCAACATGGCGCTTAAAACTGGCTTCGTCGTCAACAGCCTTCGGACCCAACGTCCGTGTCCGCGCTCGCTGTGTTCCAACTACACTTAAGCTGTGTGTGTCGACATTACGTACGTTACGCCCACTCAACGTGTGTTTGTCTACGATAAGATACCCGACAATGATGCATGCACATTCTATTCCTTCCATGAATTCATTTCGCTGATCAGATAGGGTCTGGGTGGAGGGACCAACAGAACGTGTTGACGTCGTGCTCGCTTCATTGCACGGCCCATTCACTTCCGGACAACACATATCCGCGCTTGTATTTATTTTTAAGTTATGCCTTGCTTGGCATCGACACTTGAGTCACCCTGCACGTATTCCCGCTAGCGGTGGCTCCTGTCACCGTGTATTCCTGTAAACACAATTAACTCTCGCTTCCGAAGATCAAGCCTCGCGTCGAACACTCACCCCAGAAGAGTACCCCAACGACACCGTCTTGCCGCACCACCCGCTCGCAGCCGTCGTTGCAGTAATCACCAAGTTCTTGAACACGACAGGCCCAAAATCGAACGAGACGTTCGTCAACTACAATACATTAGTCGTCGCCAAGGCCAAGCCTGTCAGGAAGCGCGCATAAAGGAAAGAAGGAACCCGTACCTCGACAGCCAAAATAGCGCTGTGGCACTGCATTAATCACCCCGAATCGAACAGTTCGGACACACATCGGCTTACCGATTCATCGTGCTCCCCGTAATTTGGAACGTGCTTGTTGCTGAACCGGGTCCGGATAACGTCGCGGTCCATGTCTCTCCGTTTGTTCCCGAGGAGGAAAACGTGAAGTGCACGACATCGCCTGGTGGGTTGTGCGTTGGTGAGCTTGCATTAGGTTTTTTCTGGAAGATGACGTACCTGGCTTGACGTTAAAACCATTACCCCATGGAAGGCTACTCCGAGGTTAATCAGAATTAGGGCTGTGACGTTGATCTCGGCCTACCTCGGCGTCCCGTAGAATCCGTCCCCGATCCACCAAGCCCCTTTTCTACAGTACTTAGTAAGCTTATTATTACTCGTGTTCCACACTCAATATCCCTTGGGAATACTCACCGCCCGTCAGCAACTGCTTGTAGTACTCCTTTTCCACTTTGCAATGCGGGCCAGACGTAAGGCGTCCCGCCCGTCTTAGGCAACTTCGGAATGACAAAGTCCCCAGAGAGAGCTGTGAACTTGGCTGCGTCCCATTCGACGGTATGCCACGTCGCGGCGCTCGCTAGTAGCGGGAGAGAAAGTATCGATATCAAGGTGAAGCGCATAGCCGACTAGACGGGGATTGTGAGTTAGAGAGGGGGGGGGGATACTATCCTGCCATATATACATTTTGAAAAGGTGGCAAGAATCGTTAAAAATGAGGTTTTACCGTCAAGAATATGCGCTCCTGGCGTAACTTCGCCCCGAGAGTGGTCACAAGGTGTTCACCGGCGCCTTCGCGACGCATATAGTCCATGTGTAGGGAACCGGAGAAGTCACCAACAACTCAGAGAAGAATGCGTGGGATGTATGAGAGCGTTCCCCATCTGGTTTTGACCCTGCTTTCGAGCAATGTTATTCTCAGCTGTTTATGAAGAATTGTTGATGTCAATTAGTTCACTGGTCGCTCGTTCTCTAGTGTCCTCCGCGGCTTTTTAATCGATGCCCACGCCATGTCGCTCGCCGTTCGCCAAACGGGTGCCCATTTTTGTAAAAGGGGTGGATATCGCACTGAACGCCACCTCTCAAGGCAAATCGGCGGAGGGGTTTTGTAATTGACCTGCCCATTAGCTGGCCCAGGTACTATATACGGTATTGGTTGTTGGCGTCGCCCCGACTGATCTTGGTTTGTTTAGCTCACCAGCTCCCGCCTGCTTGCTGTTACTCGGAGTACCTGGTGGCGGCGAGACTTCCGATGCTTCAATCGGGGCCCGCCCTGCGGTTCTTCCCGATACCCTGCCATCTGCGCTGGTTGACCCGGCAATCGCGAGCAGCTCTCCTAATTTTCCTACCTTCCTAGCCTTTCCTGTGGAGGTCGTGGATAAATCGAATTTGCTCCACTCATACTCCCATGTCTCGTCCCAACTCTCCTCCCAAGCCGTGTCTCAAGCTTCATCCCAAGTCGCGGGTTGCCTGCTTGCCGCTTTTGTGCAGAGGATTCGACCCAGGCGACAATTGATGCTACATTGGTCCGAAGTTCGTCCGTGACCGGAGGCGCTAGCCGTGGGGTGTGAGTCTGGTTTGTGTCTCCACTTCCATACCCCGGATCCTGGCGTGATGCATACTGTGGCTGCGCAACCTGCTTTCTAGCCGACCTGAAAACTAAGGGATAGGCTTTTCTCCTGATTTTGTCCGCGATATTGGCTTCCCACAGCGAGTTCACCATACTTAGCACCGGCAAGTGCGCTCCTTGCCGTAGATTGTCTCGGGGTGTCTGGGTTCTGCCCACGACTTGTGCTTCTGCACAGAGATACTTTCTCGCAACGCAAGCGGTAAACACCAGAGCGAAAAACATGCTATTGGTCGATTGAGGGTTTGAGGAATGATAGGTCACATGGCAGATAGCTACGATGAACCGCGTGTCTACGACGGGACGGTTCGCATTATTATGGCGACGAAAGCTAATCTTCATCCACAGTGTTTCTGGGCTCAGATCGTTGGGATTTGACACGCTCGTTGCTACCCCCAGGCTATATTCATTTTTTTGAGACTTGGATAACTCCATGCTTGAGCCTTGTAACTTCAGGATCAATCCGTATCCTAACACGAGTGCACAAAATATCCAGAGCTCGGGGAACTAGCCCTGTGGAGTGGTAGATTATGGATAGACTTGTTCATGAGGAGCTGTTGTCTCCGGATAAACTGGGCATCTTGAAAGTTAGATAAAGGTCCCAATATTTAGGAGAGTGTCCGATTTTAAGAAAAACCATCCCAAAATCGGACCCAGCGATCTTGATTTTTGGGTCAGACCTGTTCCCAATTTTCTTACTGGTTTATTTTTGGGCTAAAGTGTCCCCAAACCTAAGATTGGTACGTTTTTATCTTTCCCCATTTTACGGCCCCTCAAGGTCTTAGACTGCACTTGCTGCACAATTCTCACTTATCCTAATTTTTGGGACAGAGAGTACCAAAAACCCGAAACTTCCGGGTACACCGAGCATGTGTTATACATATATTGAAATAAAGGCTAGAATGGTTTCAACTAAGGCATTATTGCAAGTGGTACACGCTACTGACGCTTCGGGAGACGTCATGGATCAACCTTGGCCGCGTTCGCGACGCATATAGTCGATGCGTAGAACCGTGGAAGTTACCATCAAGTCAACGTAGAGCGGGTAGAGCGCAATCACACGTCCCCTTCCAATCGACCCAAGTGCTTCCCGCTGTGTTATTCCCGACCCAGATGTCCGTGCACTACTTTGCTCTGTGCTTCCATTTCTTGCCCTTGTCCATATTGTGCCTGTAGGTGACGTCGTAACATAGGGGCGGCTCATGAAACAATCCCCAGCTGGTATGAGGAAACGATTAACCCGACTAAGTTCTAGCCCAATTTCAAAAAGGCTTGTCCTCTGCTCTAGATATCATTTTAAGAATCATCCTAACGACTATAGGTGCGCATTTAACAACCAGAGTAGCACAAGCAATTTTTTCTGGGATATAAACAAGTCGAGCAAGCAAGCAAGAAATACTGAGTGCTTGCTATCGTCCATACATCATACCAGATATCGATGATTTAGACAGATTTAAGCCCGGGTGTACACACCTACAAAACTCTTGCGATTAGGGAGCAAACACTATAACAACACTGTTTGGACAGCTACATGCTCGACGTGTATATCCAGTCGATTGTTCCTACTAGAAGCGCCCCAGCTCCGGGGCTCAGACCTCGCTTCCGCTCCGGCTCATTCATGCCATTCGCAAGACACACCGTCACCGAAATACCCCAATCGTATTTATGCCTCCTCAGAAATGAATTCGAGCCATAGATTTGTGGGAAATAACAAGAATCAGGCACCAGGACAAGATTTAATGGGCTAGAGACTGTACAATGAAACAAAGAGCCCGAACATGGAGTACATGTTGCCGTGCAATGCATCAATTAAACCGACATGGTACTAGTGCCCATCCCCGCTCCTCCTTCCACGCGTAGCGGTCCATCCATCGGTAATTTGATGATTGTACCATACTTGAAGCCTCTTCCCACTGATGGCCGATACCTCCGTAGTTTCCGACCTCGTGTGCCCTCGCAAGTGAACTGTCGACCTAACTTTCGATCCTGTTCCCCAGTCCACACGTGCCTCGGTGCCGAGGACGAGGACGAGGACGAGGACGTTTCTCGACTTGTGCCTTGAAATATATCCACATCGTTCAGAAGTTAGTCGTTAATCGAAGGTTTTCTGGACGTATCATATATTCCCTCGCACTCACTTCAATTCCCTAACTCTAACCACCAATTCTTAACCTCGCATGCAATGACCAATACCGCCCGCCCTCTCGATCTCACTCCCACATGTCCTTGTACGCCGGGACTTGCCCTCACACGCCAACCTCTGACCTCGATCATCTAGATTCAACGACCTCGACTCTCGATCTCACGGACCAGCTCCCGACTTGACCGGCGCCAACAAGCGCCCTTAGCCTCCCGTATCGATTCCAGACCATCCCACTCCCTCCTCCGCCTGGCCCGTGTCTCTGGGATTCTTCTTTTGGAAAATTATTACATTATACATACATCTCTGACGCATTATCTGTTGCGTTTTACATCTAATTCTAGTCATTAATTATATTCGCCTCAACAAACAAAAGTCAAAAATAAGCGCATACATGCGCTGGTTAGACCAGCTAAATAAGATTGCTTATATTCCCTGGTAGGGTTCAGTGTAGTTACGCGAATCCCTAAATAGTCTGGTAAGTCTCGACACTGCCCACCTGCTCGCTACGGCGCTGCCCCTGGTCCACAGTCATGCTTCCCGATTCTATATAGCGTTCCCGCAGAATCAAGGGTTCTATGGGCGTGTCACATTGGAGTAGCATTCCCATATAGCTTTGTGAAATATCTATCTCTTACAGACCTATAATGTGCGTACATCGCGCAACGTAGAAAATGTGAGTTTTGCCGATGAGACCAAGTAACGCCCGCGTGGCAGACTGCGACTGGGAAGAATATATATATATATATTATATACTATATATATACTATAAAGCATGGATGCGTGGGAACGGATTTGTCATATACAGGGTCTGATAAACATAAGCGCCGAGACAAAGCAAGCGCGTAACGGGGTCTCGGACGCAGACAAACGCACGGGTACTCGGACGCAGCTCAAACTTATGAACATAAGGTCCAAGCCGTCGTGACGACGGGTACTTAATGCTAGTATCTATGCAGCAGTGACGAAACAGCGCTGGCGAGAGGACAGTAGCAAGGCGGTAGTTGTACGCACGTTAGCCGGGTACAGTAACTACACAGAACACAGCAATCAATTCACGTGATTTGCAACTGACACGATTTTGCATTGCAAATAACTCCGACCCCGGAGTGACCTTGCAGAAGCAAGGTAATGAGTTCTCTACCTCGATTTCGGTCCCCTTGAGTACTAGATCCAGCAGGGTCGTGGGGCATGGCGTTTCTTATGAAACGGCTGATGTAGTGAACAGTGCTTAGTTGTTGGGATCGCACTAAGGAACAAACAAAACAGACACGTTATATGATGGAGCCAGGGACTAAAGTGGCGAACGAGAAAGAGCAGCATACTTCAGCGAGGGAAGGGGATCCCCGAGGTACTCAATCAACATGGGGAAAGTGTTTACATAGGCAAAGGTGACTCAGGGCTATGAGAAAGAACAAGGAAAGGGGTGTGACATGAGAGCAAACCCCTTGAACATGCAAAAATAACCAAGTGTAGGATCGCACACGATATTATACTCCAGCAACGGCTAGTTTGAACGTGACGTTTAATGTCCCTGCGGACCTACTGCTCAATATCTATTTAGCACTCCGACCTTCATGAATAGTGAGCCGACAGGCTAGAAATAGACTCACCAGCTGGATCCGGGGAACAGATTTTGCACAACATCTCAACAAGCTCTACTACCCAATCGTCTCGGTGGATCGAGTTTAACTCCCTGAGAAGCACAGGGCCACCTTCTGCAGATTTTGCCATAATTTTGAGCTGGTCCTCCCAAAAACCCCTATTTTGCTGACTGCTTTCATCCCTACGGCAAAGGAATTGGACCAAAAAGGTTTCAAACATGCCCCCCTTAACAATTCTGTCTAGTAATCCTGAAACAAGTTCACCGTGGTCTTCCTGGTCACTCCACTCGGACAGCTGAAGACGTTGCGTCAAAGCATCGAAATGTGAGATTGCTTCCGAGGATTTGATATGGTCCGTTTCTCTCATGAAAGTAATGAGCATGTAAGGAATATCGTGATCCAAAAGGATATGGAAATCTCGGTATGATGGTGCACCGCTCCAGTATTCGGTCATGGCAACAAGACATTGTTTCTGGACATCTGAGTGGTTGGACATCTGCAGCAGCCTTGCAATAGGAAGCATAAGCTGAGTGCCGTGGTTAAACCAAATGTAGGGCCGTTGGCTAATGATCTCTAGAAGTATGACACAAGTAGCATCAGGGAGGGCTCTTTTTCCGCTACCTTGCGGTCGGTGTAGGCATTGTACAAGAACATCGACCACATATGCGCGGATGTCAAATGATGAGGGTAAAATATTGGGGAGGGTGATGGTGTGTGGATCACCGAAAATATGAAGCTCTTTCAGCTGCTTGCCGATGACAGAAATACTCTCCACATCGTCCTCATCCAGTCCGTGGGTTTCGTAATGTTCGATCATGCTAGATAGTCCAAATAGGAGTAGAGCGCTAACTTCGTGCCTATCAACAATTTCCCGCTTCGCATAGTATCGAGCTGCCTTCCTTGCGCGATTTCTCCAAATCGCAATCGATTGCTCTGTGTTTGGCGAATTTTGATGATGGGCATGCATTGCTAGAGCGAGGACCGCAATCGTCGATGCGACCCTAGCCCTGGTCGCTGGAGACGTTTCTTTGTCAAGTAGTTGTATTAGCTGCTTGAGTATCTTCCGGCGTGACGCATTGGTAATATTTTGCGCCCAATGCACAGCCTCTGCAGATAATGCATTGAGGAGAGGGGCGGAAGGCACCTTATCGTCATCCGACCCAAGCAAATCACATAGTCGAGACAGTAGTATGCCCCCCTTAAAGCGGGTCTCGCCTGATGCTCGGATGTAGTCATACCAGGAGGACAGGCCAATGGAGGCCAAGGCTGATATCTTCTCGGGAGATGCAGAATCAGGAAACGCGCCATATGCAAGGCTGTTGACGTAGGTTAATGGTGAAGAAATTGCTAAGATGTTTTGGTATAAGCTCACAATTCAAAACGCCGTTCAACTGCTTCCAAGGTCCGCGGGTCAAACTGCGTAAGCGGCGCGTGCCTAATAAGTGGATCTTGGACATCGTCTGCGTAGCTCGTCAGGATTCCAAGAGCTTGGCCATGTAACGCCACCGTTCCAATATCTTTATTCGGGTTTAGTTCTGGAGGTGAATGATCCTCCATTGGTGCCTCGTTGAAGCATGCGGTAAAGCTCTGAGCTACCTGAAGCAAGATTTGCTGCTCCTCAAGAAGTGGCATGATAGCGTCTTGCGTCGCTATACCTGCGACAGCCTGAATCGCCGTTTCTCGTGAGGTTACTTTCTTTGAGTGCATGATAAGCCACTTTAGTGCATGCCCTGTATATTTGTCTGGCTTTGTATTCGTAGAGACATCCAGTTCATTCGGCTGACAGGGCGCGAGAAAACGGGGTAGGTGCACATTGGCATTGGCCAAAGGGGTGTACATCCAAACTCGAGCACAGACGTGATAGCACAAGCTCCACAACCTCGGACTGGAAAGTGGTGTACTATATGGGCAAAAGGGGGTCCATAACGGCAGCAAAGTAGTGACCAAATAGAACACGCCAGTTAATGCGCTGATGAATAGCACTGCATAAGAGACAGTGCGACAGAGGTCGTGTAAAAATAGACAGAGGCCCAGTAAAAATAAGCCTACAGAGAAACCTCAGACCATCTATGTAGGGTGCAAGGACGAGATGCACAGACATACCTAACGCGCTATGCATGATAAGGGGTAAAAGCGAAACAATCTCCCTGGTGCGGTACTTGATGAGCTTTTGATATCGAGCCTGGCGGGTGCGCGCCTGTTGACACGGTGATGTGAATGACTGCGACATAAAACCACTACACCATTGTTTGACGAGGATGGCTACCAGCGATACCGTGATACTAAGACTCAGAGATGTATACCAGAACGTATTGACTAAGATTGCGCGATACGTTGGTTGAAAAGGATCGAGAGACGGTGTCGTTATATTTGGTAGATTTTGACTACCGGAGGCAATGGATTGAAGGGTCTTAGAAATATCAATAAGCGTAGACGTAGCGACCGCCACGTTATCCACTTGTAAACTACTGGAGCTTTCCATCACAAAGCTGAGGGAGGTTATGAATTAGGAGTCCGGGACCATACCACGACCAACTCACGCTGTGACTATAGCCGAAAAGAGGGTTGCCTGTATCATAAAACCGAATTGAGATCGGCTGATAAACATCCATAATAGATAAAAACCCACAAACACTGATGTATTCAATCACTGTGACCGTTAGCTTTGTGCACCTGAGTTAGAACAAGTACGCACACAATAGAACATCCATACTCCTATAGATAAGATAAAATTATTTCTGAGAACTCCAAGATACGAATGACTACCCACTGGTTCCATCTTTCTACAAGCTTGGCATCCCATTCGGTGGCTTCCTCAACATACGTGGGCCAAATCGGGTCATCACGACCCAGGTTGTGACCACTGGCTGGCATAGTACGACCATGCGTCCGCCTTTCAGACATCGGGTGGAGAAGAAAATTAGAATTAAAGTGTGTTTCGACGGTAGGGTAATCGAGGTTTTGTGGCCCAATTGAACGAGCGCCGGCTTGTCAAATGCTCAAACCGAAGGCGTCAAATTTCCTGCGGCTCCATGTTGCATCGCCCCATTATATAACAAATCAAATAGCACGAGGACACACAAGCTTTATACCCCTGGGTCAGCTTTCATCAACGGACTTTATCTTCCTTGGTTGCAACAGCGTATTTTGTTTGCCTAACAGAAATGCCGCCCGAACTTCACCGGGGCGACTTTAGCGCACGCTCCCCGCCTAAAAATGCGAGGCAGATCCACTTCTCAGGTAGCGGCAACAAGATGGAAGGCTTGGTGGTTAGCTGGTGCTTGTCTTTGAGGGACACGACCATATACCAACTGAAAATCATCCAAACACTTAGCTTCCCCCCTCGCTATTCCGTGTTATTCACACTGGCTGATGGCACTATTTTCTCTTTTGAGCGCGTCCCCCCCGAGAGTAAACGGCCCACTATACTCCTGTTGGGTGCCGATAATTACCGAGACTTGATCACAACCATACACAAAGAATCCGATTTACAGTCGAGGTCAATCATAACAATCGAATTTCCCCATGGTGCTTCAAAAGGACTGGAGTTTGCCCTTGCCGTGTGCCACGGAATCCAAAAAACGAAGTGGCATCCTTCTCCTCCAGAAAATGTTATGTTTGCTTGGATGCTCGCTATGCTCATGGCTCGCAAACAACTACCCCCTACCTCAGGCTTCATTCCCAACCCCCAAACCCCCATCGAAGAGCTCAGCTCAGCTGTTCATTCATACCTCCAGTCGACTAGAACCTCGCTTTGGGAGAACGACTTCTTGGCGGAAACACAAAAAATGACCCAGGGTCAAATCTTCCAAGGGCTATTTGACGCGATTCAGGCTAATCTGGGTTGTAACGGACCGGAAGAAGTGGTCGCTTGTTCCGTGATTACTTGGGTTAAATTTCTAGCTACCAGCCCAGAAAGAAACGCTTTGATGATATGGGATTCCGCTTGGGATAACGCATGGTCCGAAGCGTGGAAACAGGCATGGGACAAGGAGTGGGATGGGCAGAAGGCGCCGCTCCGGTATGTAGGAAAGGGCTACACACCCGAAGTAGCCAGCAACCGAGCCTCAGGGAGGGCAGCAGGGAGGGCGCCTGTTAACATCAAACACGTCCAGAAGAGCATTGCGGAGGAAAGGGTGCAACCTGTTGTGGGCGGCGGTCCACAGGTATCTAGTTCACGTACGTCATCCATTTAAAACTGTTTAGCCTGTTCGCTGACATCGAATAAAAGATTCCAATATGCCTCGCAGACAAAAAAGCAAGCAACCCCCCGTAGCGGCGCCGCAGGCCGCTGATAAATCATACTCTGGTCCACGAGAAAAATGGTTCATGGAGTGGAACTCTATACAATACCCGACTAGCGGTCCTGTTTGGCGCCCGGTCTGCGAGGCTACTGCTGAATTATCATGGTCAACGGTTTGGAGAGCTGCCGAAGAGCAACACAAGCTACATCCAAGTCATATACCCAAACCATCACCACGACGTCGGTTCCAAATGGCTGGTCGAATGGCTGGCCGAATGGCCATTGCCCCCCGGGATATCGCAGCAGCCGAATTAATCGCTCAAAAGCATAAAATCATCGAGGAGACAGTCAAGTATCAACTGAGCCGAGAGATATTGGAACCCCTTGCTGACGACGCGCTAAAAAGAGCGAAGGCCGTTATAGCTAGCGCTGAAAAAGATCTAGAGCAGATAGCCAGACAGGCATTCAAATTGACAGTACTCCCGCTTGGGGCGATCGGGCTCGTGATGCTCAGAGTGATCTACCCAGGGGTCTGGGAGAAGGTTTTCATTGCTGCTTGGGAGAGGGCATGGAAGGATTCTTGGATATCCGCTTGGTTGGCGGTATGGAATACCACAGCAAAAGAAGCGTGTCGCAGTGGTATTGAAGATGGGGATGCAGTTACAAAAGCACCATTACTCCTCGATGAGATCGCGACCAGCTTCAAGAAAATGAGCGACAGGTTCTCCACGATCAAACAGCGCGCTACGGACGATGCCCCTCCAACTAATACAAACGCAGCAGGAATGTCTAGAGCAGATATTTCAACGGCTTCAGGTTCTGGGAGCGGTCCGGCCACGCAGTCAGATATGGCATACGCATTTCAGCAAGCCCGATTAATGTTCAAGGAGCTGAATAACCTGCCAGTCTTTACAAAAGTACCCGCTATAGACTCTTTCCAGGGAGCTATGAAAATTACTTGGCCTGGTTCCGGACCCAAGGTGTGTATATGTTATGTGCACCCATTGTCTAAAATTAATATAACCTCTCAACAGACCTCTTGCACAATAGGTTACGCAGACATGCAGACTTTATACATCGAAAGGCTTAAGGTTAACATCAATAACGAAAGTCATCGCCAACAGCACTTGCGTGGCGTCGCAGGTATTTGGGGAACCGCGCCGAATCTCCTCAAGACAATCAATGGTTCGTCACTCAGCCCAATCAAATATCAGACATTTGACACTGTTTCTTATAAAGAGACAACGACCGATGTGCTCCCAAGTGCTTTATTGTAGAGATCTGGATCACAAGAGGCAAGAAATGCGCCAGGATTGGTTTTATATGGTTCTTGCGTTGATGTATCTACGATGATGGCTATCAACTGCGCTACCCTGTTACCCTAATCTTTCCTGCACGTAAGCGAACCAAAAGCCTAATTAGCTCACTCATGTAGGTAAACGGGCTGATCGGGCTAGTTAGTGTTGGTTTACATACATGAGTATAAGCATGTTTTAATTCGTGTAGGAGGTGTGAGGAGTAGGAGGTGTCGAGACGGCGCGAAAAAGAAAGTGGTATTGTGGATTTTGGCCGGGCGGATGTCGAATGCTGCAGAAGGCCACGTAAGCTTAAATAAAAAAGCGTGGGTGGGGGCGCTTACAACCATAGAAAACAAGGAGAACGTAAAGGTTCAACTAAGAATAAAGAAAAATCGGTAAGTAAAAGAAACAAAAGAAACGCAGATATACTCACTTACATTTTGCGAGAGGTCGGACTGGGTAATGTCAATAAACCTCAAATGTTGATATTTATTCCAGAAAAAGCGGTCATCGGCCTGCGGAAGAACCACGTCATCACCCGCTCAGACACGTTCTTCGATCAAACGAACCTGCTCCCACAGAAGCTTCGACCAACCCTGCAGCTTGGTAGTTAGGCCTCAACCATAACCAAACATGTCCGTTTGAGATGTGCGAACAAGCGCCAGCAGGGTTTCTCCATCGGACGGTCTGGGACTGGGGCGAGCGCCAGAGGGGGGACGGGAAATTCGGTTGTGCGGTAGACGGGATGATCGAATATTGCGGTTCAACGTTTGCGCGTGGTGGTAAGGATAAGATAGTCACATGTGGGGAGTGGGAGGATGCAGAAGATAACATAGTTCTGTTTCGTTGACACCAGTTCCGCGTCCTCGAGCGTCAGGTTATGTTGTGGTCAAGGTTGTGGTGTCACTTCACGCGAAGTCCCGCTCTCAGTTACCCCAGCCACCCCGAACCCCACATTATAAAATTATCTCTCGATTCCGAAATCCAGTCTCGGACCGGACAGGCCAGCGCTCCAATGGGGTCCAGTTCCTGGGCACGAAACAGAAAAGCCCAGGCATGTCCCTTGATCATCCAATCAGGGCCCGGGCATCTCCCGGCATCTCCCGGAACGGTTGGCGATCCCTTGGGTTTGCCCCTGCACAACTTCTCAGTGGGGCCCGGCAGGGCCTATGTGGAAGGTGTCCAGACCACGTGATTAGCCAAACAACTTTTTCACCATGAGATTGAAGGAATGCCACGGCTCAAGGCCAACGCTGATTTTCTCGCTACCAAGCTCTCAGTCTACGATTCTTTACAACATAAGCTACTGTATGAGGGAGTTTGAGCTATGTTGGTGTGACTGAAGCTTCAATTCCACTGAACGAATGTGCGCTCCTACCCTGAAATGCGTCGTTTCCACCCTTCATTGGTTCTGAACTTCTTCGAGCTTCAGACATATTATTTAACAGCCCCTTAGATAGTATATTATGCAATCTTGCATGGCTGAAAGTCTTGCAAGTCCTCGCTAGCACTCAAATGTTCATTGGTGGTCCCGCTCTGGGCTCGAAATCTCGTCCTATAGCTTAATCAATATGCCGAATATTGAAGCCTAGATAGTATAACCGTGCGCTAAAGATGCTTGAAAGCGAGTTAATAGAGATAATTTTCGGTAAAGTGAACTAGTTGAGCGTCGAGTTTGCTCAAGTGCATGACATAAGCGCCAGTTTTTGCTGATCTGCATGTATTCAGACCGGGGACAACTGAACGGCTGTAGACCGTATGCGTCATTCGACAACAGAGCTAAGAGCTTCAATTGATATTCCGAGGTGCTTAGAAGGAACTGTATGTCTCACTGTTGTTTTAGGCTTGCTGTAAACAATTAATTTCAGTGCACGCTGCAGTGTTCTGCCTCAGGGAATCACAGTTTCGCTTAGTTTCGACATACAACTCCTCCGCAGAGCTAAGAGATATGGATTACTCTTATTGACAAACATGTAATCCTTTGAGGCTGAGGCTGTAAGTTTTCGACCCACGAAACGACTCTGATGGCTATTTGTTTGGTCCAGTCGCTTGGACACCGGCAAGTCCCATTTCCCACTGGGCTGCCGGGCCCCATTCTCAGTGCGTTTATGCTACGTATCTCGATATCGTGCACTACGCGCCACTCATCGTGTGTTTATCTGTGGTAAAGAAATCAACGACGAGGGGTGTTGTACTGTATTCCTTCCATCGATTTATTTAGCTAGTTAGATAGGAATATTTTGAGAGACCAACATAGCGTGTTCATGTCATTGTACGATCATTGGGTATAGGACAGCATATAACCGCGCTTGTATTTATTTTCAAGTTATGCTTTGCTTGGCATCGACACTTGTGTCACCCTACACGTATTCCCACTCGCGGTCGCCCCTGTTACTGTGTATTCCTGTCCAATAATAGAATCAACTCTCGCCTCCGAATTCGGGCCTCGCATCGAGCACCCACCTTAGCAGAGTACCCCAACGACACCGTCTTACTGCACCACCCGCTCGCAGCCGTAGTCGCAGTAATAATCAAGTTTTTAAACACCACCGGTCCAAAGTCGAACGCGACGTTTGTCAGCTACAGTGCATATAAAAAACACCAGTCGTCGTAGCCAAGGCCAAGTCCATCAACAAGTGCGCATAAAGGAAAGAAGGAACCCGTACCTCGACTGCCAAAATAGCACTGTGGCACTGCATTGATCACCCCGAATAGTCGAACTTCGGACACAAATCGGCTTACCGATTCATCGTGCTTCCTGTAATTTGGAACGTACTCGTCGCCGAACCGGGCCCGGATGATGTTGCGGTCCATGTCTCTCCGTTTGTTCCGAGGAGGAAAACGTGAAGTGCACGACATCGCCTGGTGGGTTGTGCGTTGGTGAGCTTGGTTTAGGTTTTATCTGATAAACGACTCACCCGGCTTGACGTTAAATCCATTGCCCCAGGGAAGGCTGCTCTGAGGTTAATCAGAAACAAAGCTGTGAGGTTGATCTCGGCCTACCTTGGTGTCCCGTAAAACCCGTCGCCAATCCACCAAGCCCCTTTCCTACAAAACTTAGTAAGCTTATTGTTTCTCACATTGCATACATCGGTTATACTCACCGTCCGTCGGCAAAAGCCTGTAGTACTCCTTTTCCACTCTGCAACGCGGGCCAAACATAAGGCGTCCCGCCTGCTTTAGGCAACTTCGGAATGACAAAGTCCCCCGAGAGCGCTGTGAACTTGGCTGCGTCCCATTCAACCGTATGCCATGTCGCGGCGCTCGCTAGAAGCGAGAGAGAAAGTATCGATAGCAAGGTGAAACGCATAGTCGTCTAGCCGGGGATTGCGAGTTAGGGGGGAGATCTATACTATCCTACCATATATACATTTTGAAAAAGTGGCCAGAATCGTTAGAACTGAGGTTTTACTGTAAGGAATATGCGCTCCTGGCGTAACCTCGCCCCGAGAGTAGTCACGGGTTGGTTCTTGACGCCTTCGCGACGCATATAGTCCACGCGCAGAACCAGAGAAGTCGCCACGGTGTCAGACAGCGACACTCGTGAGTACCGCGCTTCCTCGACTTGATTTAATGCCCTTGTGAGTCAGACCTGTACTATGCATATTTTACGTACTTCTCGGCCTTCGCTCCTGCTCCTACTGCCCCTTTACTTCCTATGCGTACGTCCCTGGCTTGGTCTCTGTTTTTTTTTTTTACCACTCAAATTACATTATGGATTTGTAATACGCATTTTAACCACATGTGCCATGTTCTTGCCACGCCGGTGGGTACGGATATTGGCCGTTGCCTCGAAACGGCGATAATAAATAAACTAGAGCGACAACGCAAAAGACAAAGAAAAGAAAATGATGTGGGCATAACCCGCAGCGAGAACTAGGGCAAGTAATCCAAAAGATCAACATATTGGTTAAAAATAGGAGAGATAGACATATGATGAACTCGGGGTGACTGTTACCAGGTGTACCTGAGCTCAAGCGCAAGCGCCGAGGTACATAATTTCAAACTCGGGAAAACCTCCCTTCCGACCCTCTACCACAATCCGCCATCCATGTTCCTCTATCCTAGCTGGCTAAGCGTTTTATCATTGTAAAGTGAATACTATGATATATCTGCTTCAACTGCATCGGTAGGCGGTGTATCTGTTTTTGTAGCCAGCGGCGGGCCTGGTTGTTCTGGCTCTGTACTTTCGTCACTGTTATCGAACATCAAGGATTAGTCTCGTGTTGCTCGCGAGACTGAATACGTACTTGGCTTTAGCTTTGGAAAGAACTTTGGAGTCCTCATCACTGGGGAGAAAACTAGGCTCCTGGTGCAAGTCTGTTGCAATCGCCCAAATTTTGCTCATCTGTGCTATCATCAACGGATCTTGTTTCATAACTTTTTTGATTTCGGCTTGAAGTTTTGCGTGTGTTTCTTTGACGGGAACCTGCGTGTCTTCCTTCAAGTCTAGCTTGGTGCTTATTGTAGTGTATAAACTCTGTGCAAGGTAAATTCGCGTGCTGTAACGGCCGTTTTATCACATACCTTTTTGGGGGAGATACTGATCTCCATAACTCCCTCATGGTACGTGGGGACGGAATAGTGGAGTGCGTCGTGTAACTGATTAAGCGCCTCGAAGTTCGAACGAATATTCCACAACGCGTCCGTATACAGCCGCCGACCCTTCAATTCTCCCTCCAGTTTACTATAGCCGGCCTTCCCAGCATCAGACAAGGTCTCTACCCGGTTTGTTGAGAATTTCTCGTCGAGAGCTGCGCTGATGCCCTCGTGGACACCCTTCTCCCAGGTTTCCTTGGCCGACTCTCGCCATACAGCAGTCCAAGAGGCCTCCCATGCCATTTTCCAGGTGGCTTCCCAGGTCGAGGCGAACACCCTTTCCCAGATATCTTCTGAGTTGCCTTGGTGCTGCAACGGCATGAGCCTAGCTAGGTAAGGAAGGACGCTATCGAATCTTCGAGTGGATTGTAGAGCGTGCTTGGCCCACTTGTCTAGCTCCGCCTCGGCGCTGCCAGAAGCGAGTTTCGCCTCGTTCCAGGCATGTTCGGCTAGATGCTTCAACCCATCGCCTGGCATTCTTGGTCGACACCTGACCTCTTCCATGGTTTTCCTTTCGATTTCGAGCTCCCATTCGTACTGGCTTCCACGCTGGCCCTGCTGTTTTGCCGTTCTAACTCGTTTGTCTACACGTATCTTGTTTATGACGGTGGCCACGACCTTGGCAAACTTGTTCCGCCGAGATTCTGCTTCACCTTCGGGCTTGGGTGCCCCCAACTCTTGGGGTTGGGATTCTTTCTTCGCCTCCGTCACACCCCCTTCACCGTGTACCGGGGCGACATTATCTGGAGCCGTTGAATCGTCGAGGAAAGGACCGCCGGTCATTATTCTGATGGCCTCATGTTTCCCCGCGCTCTCTGATGTTTCCCAATTCGATGCCCACGCCATATCGCTCGCAGTCTGCCAGACGGGCGCCCATTTTTGCGCGAGAGTAGGATATCTCTCTGAACGCCACTCTTCGAACCGGGTCGGTGGCTGGACTTTGGATTCCGGCTGCTCATTACTTGGACTGGCTGTTATATGTTGAATGTTAACGACATCCTGACTTGTCTTGAGCAGATGACTCACTAGCTTTATTTCGACTGATATTATCTGAAGTTCTTGCTGGCGGTCCTGAAACAGGCAAATGCTCTGAGGTGACCGCGGCATCAACCGGGACCCGTCCCGCGGTCCTGCCCGAAACTCTCCCATCCGCGCTAGCTGATCCGACGGCTGCGAGTAACTCTCCTAGTTTCCCTATCTTTCCGGCTCCCCCTGAAATGGTTTTGAACAGACCCAACTTGCTCCATTCGGATTCCCATGCCTCGTTCCACTTCATGTTCCAAGTCGTGTCCCAAACTTCGTCCCAAGTTGCAAGTTTGATTGCTTGGCGTTCATGTGCGGAGGACTCGACCCAAGCAACGATCGATGCCGCACTGTTTCTTTGTTCGCCTGGCTCAAGAGAGGCAGCGGGTTCTAGAATTACACGTGTATCTAGTTAGTCTAACAGTATCGATCTGTTCACATTTCCCTCTTACCTTCACATCCCGGATCTCGGTATTGGGGTGATGCATACAACCGTCGCACGACTTCCTCTCTTGCCAGCTTGAAGACCAAACCACGGACCTTTCTTCTCGTTTCTTCCGCGATGTTGTCCTCCCACAATGACTCTCCCGTACCCGGCACCAATGAGTGTGCTCCTTGCCAGAGATTGTCCAGAAGCGTCTGTGTTTTGCCTGTGACCCGCGTCTCTACCCGGAGACATTTTCTCGCCACACAGGCGGTAAGCGCAAGGGCAAAAATCTTGCCACCGGTTGACAGAGGGTCTGACGAATGGTAGATCCCGTGGCAGACGGCTAAGATAAACCGCATGTCTACGATGGGAGAGTCCGCGTTGTTGTCGTGGAGGATACCGATCTTCATCCACACTGTTTCTGGATCCAGTTCGTCGGGATCCGATACGCTCGTCGCAAGCCCGAGGCTATGTTCATTCTGGTGTTTGTGGGGCTCCGAGTTAGAGCCATGTAGTTTGAGGATTGAACCATCTTCTAACACGAGTGCAACAAAATATTCAAAGTTCAGATGACCGGTCCTGTGGAGTTGTAGGGTATGGATAGACTTGTTTGTGAGGGGTTTGTGCCAAGCAACAACTTCAGGATGTACCGCACTGAACCGAGATGGCACATTGGCGGGGCCTTCTGCCATAGCTCGGCCTGTCGGGGATTCGCGTAGGGAAAACAAAATATGGCGCTCAATAGCTTTGGCCTTTCTGAAAGAGATGTAGGGGTCTGGGGGTGCCATGGTATGAACAACGGACGAAGGATCGTTTCAGTCCAGTCAGCTAAATATAGGCGGGCCCGAGTAGTTTAAGAGCAGGATTTCTCAACAAGTCAAATTCCCCTACGAACCGCGCGATAGGGGCTATTATATTGTATTGTGTTTTTAGATACTGGGAATAGTCCGCATTTTGATCGGGGGCAACATGAGGTAGAGTCAAGGTAAAATACACGAGGCGAATTTTGATAGATTGGCGTCTATCTCGTCTTCGGCATCCGCAACATAATTCGCAGTGGGTACACTTGTCTCTCGCAATCTTCCCCGACACCCCTCTCTGATCGAAATATATCCACGCTTTTGCAATGAAACCTTCTGGAGCGACCACAATTACAATTGACGAGAGAGACCCCAAAGGGCCGCAAGAAATCAACACAAGTCAGAGGAGAGGTGAGTTGACTATAATGGATTGCGGCGGTGGCCAAAGCTCTTCATAAAACCGCAGATAGTTACAATTCAGCTCCAAGCAGCCATGATTTAGGCAGAGACGACGAGGTGTGGCCGTGCTACGTTGAGGAAGCTGAAAAATGGGATGACTTGTTAATGGACAAATGGAACAAGTACGCTTTGTCAGATATAGTTGGATCTCATCTGCTAAATCTTCCATTATCTCTAGGAGTATGGACGTAATCCTGTGTAAATAACATCCCTCCATCAGTATCACAAACAGAGCTGCTGACAC
Source organism: Ceratobasidium sp. C01 (assembly GCA_025200755.1). Taxonomy (NCBI): domain Eukaryota; kingdom Fungi; phylum Basidiomycota; class Agaricomycetes; order Cantharellales; family Ceratobasidiaceae; genus Ceratobasidium; species Ceratobasidium sp. C01. The sequence continues at coordinate 28,255 of JANWGL010000424.1, forward strand.
TGTGATTCTTTTGACAAACTAGTATCGGTAGGTTGCTGGTTGATATTTTCGGTTGCCTTACTGATACTAGTCGAAAAGGCAACTCTATTTTCAGCGATTGTCACTGCGTAAGCCGGGCGTCGACGCTAAAACAGCTTACTAAGTCCATTTGTTTAACCTAGGTTCGTGATTGAGAGTTCAAAAAACCTGCAAGAAGATAACACTGCAATTACTGCGTCGGCGATCATCGAGATAGCTGCCATACTTCGAGTCATGGCAGAGGGGCCTCCCGGGAACCAAACCTTTCCTGATTCATCAACACCATTGGGCAACTTTCAACCAAGCTCCGATAATGTTCTAGTCAATTTGGCGTGGTTTACTTCCTTGAGCCTCAGTATTGCAGTTGCACTCGTCGCTATCCTTGTCAAGCAATGGTGCTCCAGCTTTACAGCTGATCGTACAGCTCCCCCCTGCAATCAAGCACGCATCCGGCAAGCACGATTTAACAAGCTACAAGCCTGGAGAACCGAGGTTATAGTTTCGATCTTGCCTATTATTATGCACGCCTCGTTAGGTGAGTTGCGCCCTTTGCAAAAAGCAGGTATATGGTGCTCACATCTGCTTGGCGTGTAAGGATTATTTCTATTCGGATTGATTATTTTCCTTCGCGACCTGCATGACTTGATATATGCAGTGGTCGCCATTATCGGTGCAGCGACATTCGTCCTCTATGCTGGGTCCACCTTGATGCCACTCCTCTTTCCATTTTGCCCCTACGAAACTCCTCTCTCAAGTCCCGTGCTTTGGGGTTACTTTTACCAAATTTGCTACGATATACTGCGGCACTTCACCGGAGCCAACGACGAGAAGTGTAAAGACTATGTATCTCCCTGTGTACGAAAGGAGACCGAGACCTCCAACCGCACCACCCCAGACGAAATTACAGGCCACGCTCTGAACTGGTTGATTATGCATTCCCGTAATCCACGTTCACAGAGGATGGCTATTTGTGCTATTGCTAGGGCGAACTCAGAAGAGACCTTGCAAGAACTACTCGCCATTCAGCCAGGGATTTTCCCGCAGGTCGTCCAGAGCTTCACCTCATGTTTCCGCCAGAACAGCCTCGACTCAGAAGCGCTGGAAACTGCGTCCCTTCATGGTCAAGCACTTGCGGTTTTGGCCAGTCGGGCAGTGTCTGGCGATGACTCTCGGGAGGAACAACTCATGAAGTGGGGCATTGATATGAGCACTATGATAGCTGTAGAAGAGAAGTTCCGGCTGTGAGTGGTGTCTCCCAAACACACTCTCCATATTGTTGACTCGTTACCTAGACTTTCTGATAAGAACAAGTATCCCAACGTTGCCGCATTCGGACTTATGGGGCTGTCAGCTTGGCATGATTTCACCAGGAACAGCGGATGCTCGCGATTTGCTCATGGCAAGACTCTTGCACAACTCGTTAAAACTCTCCACAACCAATCCTTATCCCCCGCCTTGACCTCTGGCATTCTGCGCACACTGGCGATTGAATCCACACATTGGGTGCCCAACATTGACACCACGCGTCGGCAGGGGATCCTTCATGGACTGGTCAACATGATTCCAACTGCCTCGTTAGACTCGCGACCCAAAATTGCCTGTACACTTGCGGTCCTCGCCCTCGCAATAACGCATCAATATAGGTGCCCGAGGCTCCCCAACACGGACGAAATAAGCGATGCACAGAAGGCCTCGCAATTTTATCTTGGGCACCCTGAAGAAATGGTCAGAGATGCAGACGCGCTGATGTTACTTGGCCTGGCCGGAATCTTGGACCACAACACGCGCTCTGTTCTTGACGATATCGGCTTAGAGGATGCGAAGATCATCGCGAACGAGCTTGCCCGACTAAGCGTTCTCGGCAAAGCACACATGGTTGGCCTCAACAGTCAGGCTATTCGGGGGTACGATATTCGGGCATACGTTGTAGATGTCCTCGCCCTCCACTTCCAGAAACCCCAGGGACCTGAAAAATGCGACCACGACGACGTATCAGCTGCTCTACTCAAATCGATCAACGACAAGCCTTTCATATGGACAAATCACGGCTCTCAGCTAGCACTGCCCATCATCCGGATGCTAGCTCGGTCTAAGCACATTGGCCTCCAGGAGCAGTGCTTGATTGCCACCTGTAACAATTGGCAGCTTATGGGATCGTCGGTTTCCTACGTGCAGATGCTGTTCTCGTACCATATTCCTTATAGGCTGGTGTGGCTCATCAAGGAAGAACTACCCGAAAAGTCTATATTATTGCCATATGCTACGATAACATTCGACCGCATTGCAGAGTCTTTGCAACAGGATCAGCGGTTTGAACGACAGGATCGGCGGTTTGAACAACAGGAGCACGCTTTCATCGCCCGAATCATTCAAGATGGCTTATTCATTACTATGTTCGGGCACATCCTCTCCAAGAATCATCGCACCGGACCCTGGGTCAAGGGGGCGATCAAGTACTTGCGGCAAAACAGCGCTCTTGTGAGCCGTGAAGTATTTCGTCCCATATATAAATATCTGTCGGACTTCATCCCGCAGGACGAGCTAGGGGAGTTTTCAGATATGAGGGGCAGAATCACACTTCGCGAGTTAACTCGAGAATGGCGCGCTCGGAGAAAGCTAACTGGGGCGAGCGGTTCGGGCGTCGATGGGCCAGTAATAGGTCCAACATCTACCGCAAACCTTGCTCATTTTGAAGCGATTGCTCATGGCTTATCGAAGGGAAAGGCGGTGGAACAGGTTGATCCCGAGCCGTCCGAGGTTTGACGATGAACAGTAGTCCGTCGGTCCAGCTCGCTCAGCTGTGGGGGGCACGTCTATCTATTGTGTTTGATTTGGATATTTTCCTTTCTTATATGCCCTCTCTCTACCATGTCAATACCCTTAGATTTGTCCTTTGATTATTGCGAAGTTGTCGGTTCAGGGAAGAGGTGGGGGCTGGTACTGCTTCAGCATTTTGCTCATTTAGGCCTATCCTGGCTATACGAATACGGCGCGCCGCGCATGCAAGGCGTATTTCATATCCTCGTTCTGTTGTGAAGTGCCAGGGAACTAGACCGTCTATGGAATAAGACGAGTAATCGATCAAACCCAATCCGAAGGCCCATGTTTATCAGAGAGCACCTTCATCCGCACGCACGGCCGTCTAATTCTCCCAACGCACCGGGCATTTCAGTCATTGACCTCTTTAATGCGGCACTTGGCCTCCAGCGCCGACTTCAACCGTTCTTACCCGTTTCAGCCCCATTCGTTCCACAATATTCTTCTCACTCCCCCGAGACTCGCTACACCCTGATTCTCTTTCCCTCCAATCCTAACCGCACCTCAACCATATATCTCACGCAGCTGATGCATTTACGCGGACATACGACATAGGCTGTGCAGTGCGTGCGAATAAAGTGTATTGCGATGAGGGGAAAGAGGGCCTAGACTGTGTCGTGGTATACAAGCGAATGCTCTGTGCACGTTCATTAGTTAATGGTCCGTCATATGGGGAAGATTTAGTGTGGATGTACCAGATGTACGAGGCAATGTAAATCCAGCGAGAATCATGAACGCCAAAAACGCAACGAAGTGCGGCCTTTATGCGTAGCATACACCCCATCAACACGCCTGTGATCCGTGTGCTTGGGGGCCGAATACTCACCGACCGAATCAAGGGCGGCCACTTATCGAGAGGCGCTCGACCGAACTCGCCCAACCACCGAGGAGTCGATCTATAGATGATATACATCCCCCATCCACTATCGTAAATGAAATATAGAGATATGATGATGCAGAAGGGTTGTACTTGCTTGAGCACAACAAATCTTCATTCTCTAAATACCGTGCCGAGCCATTTCTCCCATCCCTCGACAAAAACTCTTTGGTACATACCTCCGTCTTTGCAAAATTGTCCCTAAGCACACGCGGATCTGTCTGTCCATTTGATATGGGATCTACATAGTCCGCCCAAACCACCCGCACAGATACCATCAATGGCAACAATAAAGTAGCGCAGAGAGCAAAAATCAAAAGCTCAGGCGAATCGGTCGTCTCGTTAGGGTTAGGAACCCTAGAAGCTCGAACTGTTTCTCGAGGACACGCTTGGCGAGTGTGCTTTGAACAACGTTTATACAGTCTAGACAAACCATGTTGTTTGTTCATGTGACTCCACGCGGAGTTCGGATTGGTGTTGTAAGAGATGAAGAGTCGCTGAAGTGTCTCTACACGCTCATTTAGTATACCTCACAAAAGAAAAATGATAGGAGGGGTGAGAGATAGGGCACAACCGTGCGTCTACAGGCGGTCGTGAAACCCCGCCCATGAGGAGCGAAATCTAATCCCTTCCATCCTCGCCCCACCGGCAGCCTGGTGGATCCTCCTATCACATCCTTCGTAGCACGCTCAAAAGCCTCCTTGATCGGTTTCTTGCACCCGACTTGGTTTACTAAATTTCCTAGCACCATACCTCTGTAGTTCAATATCTCCAATGCATACGGCGAGTGTGCTGAGAGGCTACGACGTCCATGATCTGTAGATCAAACCTACGATGAAGCGTGTAGATCTTTGTCCGGAAGAGGGGCACGCTAAGCCATACTTGGATCTATGAAACCGTGTCGGGAAGAGTGGCGCTTGAGAGGGAAAGAGTGAAGGAGGATGGGTTGTCTGATTTCACTGGAGTTGATAGTATGCTCTGTCCTTGTAGCGTGCGTTGATCCGGCGGGTTCCAGCGCGGTGTCGGGAACGGCAGAAGATCAGGTAAATTAGGGTCGTGGAGTCACTCGACACGACAGTTACCCCGATCACCGTGCACTCCCATAGAATAAAATAAGCTCTCGCTTCCGAAATCCAGCTCCGCATCTGACACTCGCCCAGCCGCGCCACCCACTCGCGCTCCCGCCGCAGATACCTAAACCCCTAATCTCTACCAGCCCAAGATCAAACGCGATGCTCGCCGACGATAGACAGCCGCCAAGGCCAATACTATCAGCAGGCGCGCCTAAAGGAGGGACGGGACGGGTACCTCGACAACCAAAATGACAATGCGACTCTACATCAACCACCTTAAATCGGACGTTCGGGTACACCCTGGCTCGCTGATCCATCATAATTCCTGGAAGTCAGAATGTGTTCATCGCTAAACTAGATCTGGACGGCGTCGCAGTCGACTTCTCCCCGCTTGTTCCCGAAGGGGAAAACGTGCAACGTCACCTGGCAGATCATACCTTGGTGAGTTTACTCTGGTTTTATCTGATAAAGATCAACCTACTTTGATGCTAAACCCATAACTTCAAGGA
>JANWGL010000428.1:0-10856 GCA_025200755.1 Ceratobasidium sp. C01
AGTGCGTGTAGTTGTCGAGTTATTGGTGGATATCCTCCATCCAGTTCGAGAAAGGGTGTAGTTATGTTGTCGATCGAGGCTTAAACATTACGCGTGGTAGTGTAGTTTGCTTATGCTGTAAGGTTTGCCCCTAACATAACGCATACATGCAAGCGCTCCGCCCCACAGTATACCACGTCTAGGACAAAGAGGTGGCAGATTCAGCGGGTCCTAGGAAATCCAAGTTTTGGATCACAAACTGGGTGTCAACATACAGAAGTTAGGAGGAGTTTTTTTCCTCATGATCAAGCCAGGATTTCGCTCTCGTCCCAGTATGAATTCCCTAGGGCGAAATTTCCCATGTAGTGTAGAATAAACTCGTTGGTTAATTGGGCCCAAGGCGCGTTTGTTGGCATTAGATCCAATAGAATCCAACCCTCTCGTTTTCTAACAGACAGCATTTGGTCGCGAATGTTGAAACCACGACACACAGAAATAAGCGATTGTTGATAGACACGATCCGAGTAAGTTGGAAGTAGAAGCAAAGGTTTACCACTACAGGCAAATAAAAATTGAAGCGACCCAGGTTCGAACTGAGGACCGTCTGTGAACCATTAATGTTAGACAGACGTGATAACCAACTACACCATCGCTCCTTACTTTGGCCGATGACTTAGCAATTGTCAACACTCAACGCCGTCTTGTCTACAAGTGCCTAGCGAAGCTATCACGAAGGAAAATTGGGAATTTCTTGGTAAAGTCGAATGGAACGGCTACAAAGGTACCCATTGAAGCGATGTGGAATAGGATTCAAAACGAATAAACCAATAATTTGATTCTCCCCTCCCCCACCTATGTTGTAACGGTCATTAGTATTTTGTTCTTCAATGCCAATGACCAAACCTACCTCCTCTATCACTACTAAAACCACATACGCAATCCATTACACGGCAAACCACAGATAACATACGCATATACTCACTATTCTCGTCATCACTCAGAATGTTGTCCACCACTTTATTCTTCAACGGCAACGGACATCTCATATATTTCCTCCTGGCAAAATCCTCCCGGCCACAAAACACTGCCTCATCGAGCTGTCCCAGAGGATTGTCGGTGGGGGGGTTGCCAATAGGAGTGCATACCTCCCATACGGTCGACTCGTCCGACAGAGCTTGATTGACCCGACTCTGGTTGAAATCGAAAATGGACAATCTAGGCTCAAAATGAAAGCCAAGCTTGCGTTGACCGGATCCAAAGAATCCAAACTTAAGACCTAAATCATCGGTATTGACCCACAATGTTTTTTCAGCTCAAGCGACCCATGGCACATCCGCAGGGCCCTTTTGGCGCGGTAGTTGATCGAGAATATCGAGCAGCGCAGACGATGCGACATAAAGACTCCTGACAAGCTTATAATTCGCCCTAACGTCTATGGATAAAAATTGACGACCGGGTGCCGCATGAAACACCTTGGGGAGAAAATCCGGCCCGGCTCCCACGCCAGACGCTTCAGCTCCGGGCTCAGACCGAATAGAAGTAGCGGTTTGCAATCCCTGGTGTTCTAAGACTGGTAATGCGAATGAGGCGATATGGACAGGCTCGACGAGAGTGATCGCTCGCGGATCAAATCGATACGCATCTAGAAACCTGTACACCTCTGCAGGAGGTCTCCCCTGTATGGTGCTTCTGTTGGAGCGAGGCACCACAACTAAATTGTCGGCAATTAGAGTAAATGCACGAGCATGATTGAGGGATCTCGAGGGTTGTGTCTAATTGGCTTTAGCGAATCGAGAGTAAACGTATAAATGCACTCGCTTGCTCACCAAGAGCTTGACCCCGGTGGTCCAGTTCCATATAACGAGACAGCACGGGACACGCCGATCTACTAGGGTGAATTCAACGGCTAGCAATGGGCCAAGTATTTCGGTTTTAGCTGATGAAGGCGGGTACATGGGTGATGCAGACTTATACGCAAGAACAGGGGTCTCTGGAGACGCTCTCGGGTGAATGTTGTTGGTTGACATAGACCGCAGATGTATATTCCAGACATACTCGTCTTCATGAGGATGTGGAGCCTCGGATATCACAAGTAAATCCTGTCCAGGATCGATTCCAAGTATTTGAACCTCCACGCCCAGGTCAGAGATCACCCAATGATTGTATCCAACTCCACGATTAACCGAAGGGAGCCGGTAAAAGTGGAGCTGGCGAATCATGCCAAAGCCAGTATCCGGAAGTCTCATCCCCCGGAAATATACCCCGTCGACATACCCCCCCAAAACACTATCCGCGCTGGCCGGCAGCGCGTATTCGATTGGCAAGATTTTTCCAAGGTTTCGCCATCGCAGACGGTGGTTTCGTACCACCTCGCGTTTCTCCAGGTATGTTAAATCTAGCCGGGGGTTGAGAGGTTCGACGTAACCGCAGGCATCAAGATCGAGTAAGTATTGCATGTACTCGTCCTCCTGAACAATCACCCTTAACAAGCGGCAAATCTGCGCAATGATCATTAGAGCGACTTTGAGACAATTCCACGATGAGAACGCACTCGCTGACAACGTCTAATGGTGGCTGGGGTGGATGAAATGAGGACGAGACGTAAAATGTCGGCGGGGAGCGATTCAAAGATCGCCATATTTATTAGAGGAGTGGTGTGGCTTTGATGTTACACTAGGAAATGCCACCCCGAGCGATGTGAAAGTTTGGTTTCGAGTAGAGTTAACCTGTTTGGCTGGGTGGCGATTACATAAACGTTATGTGAGCGGGCTACAGTGCCATCACGCTCCAGTAGACAATCATATCGCTCCAGATATTTTTAGGCTCGTTATCTACTCGAGGAGCGCCCCGCACAGCTATCTTTCTCGGGTTTCCAAATTGGTTGCACCTGTTAGAGATCCACTGCGTTTTGGGACGTCGTTCCACTTGTGCGGCGTTATAGCAGCATAAAATTGTCATTAGAATGTATTGCGATAGAATGTTTGTGCAATCGTCAACTAGCCCACGAGTATTCCTTCTCCGAGTGCCGTCTCTATCTACTATGTGCATAGCCTAATCACAGAGCTATGTCTCCCCACGTCTGCGAACCTCAGCAACATTCGAGTTCTTTAGCCACCCGACTCTGTTGACCCCGCCGCTCCTTCCCTCTCATCAATAAGCCTTAGGAGCCAAATCTATACTATTATTAGCTATGACCACACTGCCGTCACGCTAAGGCTATGCAATAAACTGTGATTGAACATCTACAGCGTTCGCGGATTGGGCCGGATGGATAGAACGATACGGACACTTGACTTGAGTTTTATAGCGAGGTTCCGTCTGTTAAATTCTACATACGCTACATTGTTATTCGAAGAGGGTAGAAGCTCGTGGGGAAGGGTGGAGGCGCACGAGATCTAGTCAGTTTGACTCTTATGGCTAAGCACTATAGCCACAGGTCACTCAGAATCAAATGGGCCGTACAAAGTCCCGTCCACGAATGGGCTCGAAATTAACGCAAACCCCGGATTTAGTTGGCTATATGCGTGAGGTAAGTTAGTGAGTGTGCTATACCATTGGCTGCCCTGGTTTAAACATATCAGCGAAAAGGCGAACTTTTGCCCTAAACAAGTGATAGGTAACAAAATTTGACAAGTACCCGTAGGACACTACAGTATATGATTGTACACAACTCATAATATCACATGAAATCTAGAGAAATCCATAAGAGCCTAAGAAAACGGTCCGTGTCAATTGGGGTTTCGCCCCTTTATGCATCACTCAAGCGTAGCCTTCTGCCTGAGTGCGAACAATTCTGTGTTGATAAGATCCCTGCCCTTGTCACTTTGTTCCCAGCCGACATTTCCAAGATTATACTCTGGCAAACAGATAACATTTGGCCATAAATTATGAAGGAATCTGTGCACGCCCATGAAGAAAAATCAGTTCTACGTTCGATGTTTGCGAAACTAAGACGTACTTTTGCTAGTAGTTTAGCTAGCTCTTCCCGCTCTGCCACTCGCCCAAAGCGGCTTTTAAATTTTATTTGTGTGAGTGATTGGTTGTGAGGGATTTCGAAGTCAGCTTTGGCAAATTTTTGAACGCACGCAAAGTCGATGCAGATTTCTAGAACGCGGAGGTTGGCAAGTTTTGCATGAAATTGGCAGAGCTGTTTGAGCGGGAAAGCTCGATCCGACGCGAGTTTCTCCACAGCAGGCAGCGCCTCTAGGATTCAGTACTCTGAAGAGTCAATCCTGGTAAGAATGTAGGCCTTGATAAAATGATTCGCTTGAGGAGGAAATGTTGGAGCTGCTGGAGTAGTGTGGGGCCGAATTCAAGGGGGACGCCTGGCTGTTTATGATTGTTGCCGATTAATAGGCTGGACAGTGTTGAGTTATAGACATCGGCTTGGCTAAGCAAAGGTTTGGTAGTACCGGATAGCTTTACCTAGGTTGGGAGAGAACTCCAAGTGTTGTGAGTCGCCAAACCAACGGCTTTAGCCCGCATAATTGAATCATGCTGTCCAAGTTTATCATCTGCAAGTTCAAACACCGAAGAGCAGGGAACGCATCACCCGGTAACGTCAGACTGCCAACGGTCTCACCATATGCACAAGGGAAAATGATCAGAGATTCAAGGGCGGGGGGTTCACTGAGAGCCAGAAAGTTTCGATGGTCAAGAACAAGTGTGTTGCTAGATAGCTCCCGGAGGGAAGTGAACGACTGGATAGAGCGACGAAAGTGGGCGAAGAAGCTATGTGTTGGGTCTGGATGTGTATCGTCTGGGAAGGTTGAGGGATAGATGTCAAGTGATTCGAGGGTGGGGCAAATGCTAGTGGCGCTTTGGAGAAGCTCCGAGGCTTGTTCCAGGGTCAACCAACGGCCCTTATCGAGTGACGACCCAGGCCTTCGTTGACTAAGACTCCGGACGGTTTCCAAGAAGGGAGAAAAGAACATGAATATCTACCTACCGAAATGCTGGTCTGAAGCGAAATTGAGCGAAAAGATTGTTGAGAGGTTAGGCAACAAAATAGTCGAGCTGGAGGTTGAGTACAAGCTATCGCAGTTCTCGCATACACACATTAGACTTGAAGAGAGACTAGAATGCTCCCAACGTGAGGCGCATAAACGTTGAATTGTGCCAAGTCTGTAGGGTCTGGTAGGTGTATGGTCTAAAGTACCACCGTGTTAGCGAATCAATATCTACCCGGGACAATGGCTTAATCCCTCCCTTTGCGATGGGAAGAGGCTGGATCGTATCCTGTAATTTCGATCCCGGGGAGGAGATTGGATAGCGGCGACGGGTCATCAATATAATTCCAGACGAATGATGTGATGCTAAAATGAAGCTGGGGACAGACGCGCATTAGAGCAGCCATGTCGTGTCTCCTCATTGAGTCGCAGATTAATTGTGCAAGCTCAGGCATACGAAAGACATTGAGCGCTAGTGGTATATCCGTATGAACTCCCATAATCGAATTAGCGAGCCAAGTACCTTATGCTGGATTGCGATGGTTTTTCCGAGGCAGATTATCACTTATCCCTCCCAGGAGGGCTAGAGTTGGCTCAAGGTGACAAGAGGGGCCAGAGTCGAATTACATCACGTGACCTGCTGCGAAATTAAATCGTAAATTTATGACATGATTAACCTTATTTGATCTTATGAGCTTAACAAGACATCGAGTTCCCGACCTCAAAGACAACAGGAAGTTTGGAAATTTTGGATTACAGACCATGGGTTCAAGCCGAAGGCACAAGTCGCATGAGGTAAATGTTTTTGAAAGCATAACGATGCACAAATAGGGCCACGTCGTAAGTATGGACACACTGCCATCCAGCACGCACCGCTCTCCCTCCTCCCATATCCGTCCTGTCTCCTCACACCTAACGACACGATTATATAACGCCGATCTATGAAACATACCAAATTGTAAGCGGGGAAGGGGACGGAAGTCAACGTAGAGAGCAAGGTCACCTTGTTTGCAACATCTAGCGCATCATGATCGGCCGTGAGCCGGACGTACGCCTTCTTTCGCCCGTCTGGTCGAATGAGGGTGTTAATCTTCGTAACGTTGACGTCGTACAGCTTCTTCACCGCATCCTTGATCTGGCGCTTGTTTGACTAGTGAAAGAGGCCCATGATTAGTACAAGCTTTACAATATAAGAGCTAAACTTACCTTGAGATCAACAATGAAGACAAGGGTGTTGTGGTCCTCGATCTTCTTCATCGCCGACTCGGTCGCAAGGGGGTGCACAATTGTGCGGAATTGGTCCATTCGCGGCGCATGAGGGATGGATTTGCGGGGGTAACGAGGCTAAGACCATGAGTAGGCGCACAATAAGGTTTTGTAATTAGCATTTCGTCCACGTTCATCTAGCACGAGCGCAAATACTCACAGCACGGGGGAGACGGAGGGTCTTGGGGCGGTGGAAAGAGACGGAGGTGCGGACTTTGCGCGCAGCCTTGCCGTGGGTACCCTTAAGCGCGGACTTCTTCGCCGCTTTGGCTTTTGCGTCCTTAGACGCGGGGGTGGCAGGGGCTGTTGGGCCAGGCGGCCTTGCGTTAGCTCCAACCTAATACAAGCTGGATGAATGCTCAAAGCTCACCCTTCTTGGCACCCTTGGTGTCGGCCTTCTTGTTGCCCTTCGTAGTGGCCATTTCGAGTCTACCGCAGGAAAAGTAGCCGTCAAATTCTGCTCGGCCAATTCTTCAGAATGTCATAATCCAATCCATCCGACCAAAGTTTCCCCATCCATCATTTCTTTCCATGCCCCTCTCAAAGTTCTACCTTCCCTTCTATGATATCGCATATGTGCGCCCTCCTGCAACGTTTAAGACCATAATTTCTGCCTCTTACCTTGAGGAGTGCGAGAGTCGGTCGGTTTGTGGACAGGGCGTATCGGAAGCTCCGGGCGGAGGCAAAACACGTGACCTATAATGGGATGAGTCAGCTGGGCTGTCCAACAATGGAACAAACCTCCTTGACTTTAATGCTTAACCAGAGCATTTCAACGAATTAGGAGTCTAGTGTTGTGAGCTATTCGGTCATTTTGTATCGGATGCGCTATGTTTACATTAAATACACGGTTAGAGAACCCAACGTGTTCCAAACCATGCGCTGAAGAAAGGTCCTATTCCAACCCCTCAACTGGAAGACTTGCTTATAATGTAACTTACTGCAACCCCAAAGTCAGTGCTTTTGTGTCTCAGTGCACGTTTTCCCAGTGAATATATATGTTCGTCATCCCTATGTTACGCTGAAGGATAAAGCCAACGAAACGGAACACATGCACTTGGTGCGGAACTACGTTTCAGAGTTTATTCGGATTTCGACGAGGTTGAGAGTCAAAGAGAGGCGGCCAGCGCAGAAGATCTCTGGCGGCCTTACGTCCCATAATATAACGCAAGGTGGCTTGGGCTGTGTGCTCTTGTGTGGCGTGCTTTGTTTAGGCTGACGCTGAAGCATCGTTGGAGTGGCGTGGTGACGGTTCATGCATGGCTAAGTGGCGCCTCTATTTACGGTTTCCGCTCTTTCGAAAGGCATATGAGGATAGTTTAAGGCCCAACCGGATAAGATGCCTGGTTCTGTGCCACATAGAATGCATGCTATCTTTAGTCGGGGACTGGTCTCGTTGCCATAATCCTTATTTCATGTCGATCATACGCCCGGCGCTTACCTATGACAGGGGTGATGATCCGAGCAACGACACGCCTTCAACACCTGAACAAAACATGGATACATATGTCCTGAACACATGTCTAAGACTGTGCCTACAAGACATTTGCGACAACCGACGACCATAGCATAGCAAAATGCCCCCCCGCTCTGCGTCTCCGGAGCGGTTTGGCGGGTTCTTCAAGCGCGTTACCCGCGGCGTAAAGAAAGTGTTCAAGCCTAGCGCACCAGCGTCCACCTCTCGTACACCTGCTCTTCTGCTTCAAGCGCCACCTGTAAACACGCCTTCGCAGATCACGCCGTTTCACGTACTGGTCCCGGAGCTGGTCCCGCAACCAGTGGTCCTACCCCAACCGGCACCGAACCCTGGCCAACCAACTGCTGCCACTTCGGATTCAGCATCCGACATTAACCAATCGGACAACGCGGAGTCTAGATTGATCCAAGCCGCAAAGCAAGCTGGGGCAGACGCATGGGCCGCACTCAGGCTCGCGCTACAGGCGTTGAGGAGCTCGGATATCGTACCGCCTGTCAAATCTGCTGTGGCCGGATTCCTTGAGGTCGTCGGTGTCTTTGAGGTGTGTAGTTCGGCCCATGTGTTCTCGCATAGCACTTACTCTGTACCGAATGCAGACGGCCGCACAGAACCGAAAGGACTATGCGGAGCTTGCTTCCAATCTCCAACGTATGGTCGACGACTTCACGGAAAATCCAGGGATGCGCACATCTTCGAATATGTCTGAGGCTCTGACGGCTATGACGAGGTAGGTAGCTTCTCAACGGGCGATGGTTTCTTGGGATTGACTAGCCAGCAGTGGTCTGCAAAAGGAGGTGGAGCATGTGCAGGGGCGGTTGGAACACTCGGGAGTTAGGCGTCACCTGGAGGCGGAACAGGACCTTGACGATGTGCAGGGGTGCTATCGGCGCGTCGAGACTTTGTGCCGTGAGCTACAGGTGTGTTTGCTTCAGCGTGCTGATACGGACTGGGAATCTGATCATATGTTAGAACAGAGCGTTGACAAAGATCTGGAGAATCGCGGAAGAGCAGCAAGTGGTACGTCTGCCGTACGACGATACTTTAGAATTTAGTGTCTGATGTATGGTCCTGCAGGAGGCCCACCTTAAGGAGCTGAACGCAGTACTTAGGGCGATGTACGACTCAACGCTGTCCACCGTTGTCGGACGGCGCAGCTGCACCACTGGTACTCGAACGGCAATCCTGAAGGAGATGCGAGACTGGGCAGACAACCCTGAAGGTTCTAAAGTGTACTGGCTAAACGGCATGGCTGGGACTGGGAAAACCACGTTGGCGTACAGCTTCTGCGCCGATATGCGACTCGCTGGTCGGCTTGGAGCGAGCTTCTTCTGTTCTCGGGCGGACGCAGACAGCCAAGATGTGTCAAGAATCGTGCCTACCATCGCCCACCAGCTGGCGCGTCTGCTACCATTCTACCGGGAGGCGCTGATTCGGAAAATAGACGAGGACAAGGACATTGGTGCACGAGAAACCAAGACGCAATTCGAGAAGCTTATTCGAGATCCTCTACGTGAAGTCAAAGATACTGTTCCTGAGGGCATCGTTGTTACGATCGACGCCCTGGACGAATGCGGTCGGCGCGACGGGGCTCAGGATATCCTGAACGCGCTGTTTCTGCATGCTAGAGATCTGCCGATCAAGTTCTTCGTCACCTGTCGTCCCGAACCGGGACTGTTCGACTTTCTTGAACCCGGGGAAGAGTATCAGCGCTCCGTTCTGCACCTGCACGATATCCAAGCGACATTCGTACAAGCCGACATCAGAGCCTATCTCGAGGCTGAGCTAGGCCGAATCTCTCTGCCTGCAGAAAAGCTCGAGCGGCTTGCGGAACAGGCAGGAAGTCTATTCATCTACGCCGCCACTGCTGTGCGCTACATCCGGCCCGAAGCATATCAGGTGGATTCTCACCAGCGACTAGACGATTTGTTATCTATCACTGAGGACGGAAGCGACGGACACGATGACATCGACGAACTATATAGAGCCATACTCGCCGACCCGTTCAACAGCAAAGTCTTGAGGCTCAAGGAAAAGAAGAGCATCCGGCTGGTTCTGGACACAGCGATATGCGCTAGAGAGCCGTTGAGCGTTACGGCGATGGCGAAGCTGCTGGAGCTAGGCGACGAGCGGAATGTGTTATACGCACTCCAACATCTTCGTTCAGTGCTGCATATCTCCCCAAACACGAATCTGATCTCCACACTCCACGCCTCGTTCCCTGACTTTATGCTAGATCGCAACCGCTCAAAAGATCTGTTCTGCGACCCCACAATGCACAACCAATATCTGGTCTTGCGTTGCTTCGACACGATGCAGCGGTCACTGTGTTTCAACATCTGCAAGCTCGAGTCGTCGTTTGTTCTCGATAGGGACGTGCCGGACCTGGCGGAGAAGCTCGAGAGGATATCGGAGGAGTTATTCTACACCTGCCGCTACTGGGCATACCATTTGGGACTCGCTGCGGGTCGACACGATGTGCGGGATGCGCTAGCAGCGTTTTTGTCCGAGCGGCTACTATTTTGGATGGAGGTTCTGAACTTGAAGAAATGTATCGGTGAAGGCGGGCAGATGCTATTTGATTCTCATTTGTGGCTGCGGGTAAGTGTATCTATCTTAGAATGGGTATAGAATAGTTCCTAAAAATCCTACAGAAATCGGAAGGGTCAGACGAGTTGCTCGAGCTTGCGAACGACTCCGCCAGGTTCGTGACGGCGTTTGGGTTGAGTCCAGCATCTCGAAGCACACCTCATATCTATATCTCGGCGCTTTCGTTTTGGCCAGAGTCACGCCCGGTGAGGCTGCGGTACTGGAAGCGTGCACAAAGGTTGATCAAACTAGGAGGACCGGGGGTCGAACAGCGTGGTTTGTCATGTCTGGCAGTATGGACCATCAGACTCTCTATCTGGAGTGTGGCATTCTCGCCTGACGGCATTCGCATTGCCTCTGGCGCCTACGGCGGCGCCATCCATGTGTGGGATGCACGGAGTGGACTCATCGTTGCTGGGCAGTTCAAGGGGCACACCGACCACATCCTCTCTCTGGCATTCTCGCCCGATGGCACTCGTATTGCCTCTAGCTCTGATGACGGCACCATCCGTGTCTGGGATGCGTACAGCGGGCAAGTCGTCGCTGGACCGTTCGCGGTGCATACTGCGAAGGCCTACGCCGTGACATTCTCGCCCGAC
>JANWGL010000430.1:0-10654 GCA_025200755.1 Ceratobasidium sp. C01
TCGCCGTTTATCCTCAATATCTACCACACAATTTCACCTAGCATACTATCCCGAAGCCGACTGGATCTGGAAGCGAACCACCGATCGTACCCGTTTCCTCATTCTAGGCAACTTATCGAGATCGAGATCCTGGAGTCCCTCTAGCCCCATCCATGCCTCACCAGTGTTGTTGTGCGCATTACGAATCTAACATACTTTAAGCCCGTGGGGATGTGGTTCGAAATGTATCGCTTGTCTTGAGCTGAACGTGCGCCCCCAGAGGTATTGGGGCGGTGAATCTAGATAAAATGATAATGTTGGCCACGCACGCCAAGAAACTATTGAGAAAAACCAGCTGACACTGAGGATCGCTTTTCTTGAGCTTCACGAACTTGACGGGATTTGTACTTGATAATTGGATTGGTAAAGAGAGAAATATCATCTAAAAGCACCGGACAACTGAATACTGTAGATTGAAAGTATGGTCGATACTGGGAACCAGCGATCTCGGAAGGATCCGCCCACGGCGGCAGGGATTCAACTCGGTTCTCTAATCTTAGTGTGGGTCACGGCGGAAGGCGGCATCTTCTTTATCTCCAGCCAAAAATAGGAGACCTCCCGGTGTGAAAAATAGTCAGCATACTCGAACTGGCTTTCCTGATCTTATAAATCATTTTTATATGCGGCTAGAACTCTCTGGCTGAATTTTGTAACTCGTCCGCCAGCCATTTGATTTGATCGACCACCTCCTCATAATGTTCTTGCCACTCTGTTCGACCCAAGACGAGGTCCAGTCAGATAAGCTATTGTGGCTCCCGATATCGGCGGGAGATTGAAAGAGTTATCCCCCTTAGCCATGGGAAGATCCGACGTTGCGCCTGAGCTGGCTGAAGGGGCGATGGAGTCCCAAGCAATAGGCGAATCTCAAAAAGGCAACAGATAGAAAGGTGAAACACATTGGAAGTGCTCTGCGTAACAAGAAGATGTCGGTTAACAGCAATAGCCGAGGGAGCTGGATCAGATGATAGAAAGGGGTGGGAGCCTCGATGCCATAAACAGGAGCAACGGCCCCAGGAACCGCTTCTGCGCTAGTTTCTGGTTCGCTTAGAAGATCAATATGGGTATGTTGAATAAGTACTACAGGGGTCGCTCGACGTTTGCGCGTTAGCGAAAATCTTGGCAGAAACCGCGCATCAAAATCTGGAATTACGAAGGCTTAGTTCACGAACGGAGGTGGGAAGGCCCGTGCTCACGTGACCGGCAGATGAATCCACAAGCGCCGGCTGTCCCTTCCCGGTTGCCTATCACGTCTCCCTCGGACTGCGCACTAGCCCGAACAATACTTGTGTTACCTTTATAGGTTGGCATCTGTTGACAGCTGTCAAATGTGTAAGATAATGTGCCTAGCATAACGAAAGCGCTTACCGGACTGCACATACCCGTCACCGGCTCGAAGACTCGCACTATGGTCCCAGCGCTCACGTCCTAATGCAAGCATGTCGACATTCATGGGATAAAAAGCACGCGGAAAAATTTAGTTAGCCACAACATCTCCACTCCTTGTAGCGAGCGATAGCCACGATGCCCACCTTAGCCGAGGAAAGCAACTGCTCGAACTATGAGCTTTATGACCTCGATTTTATCTCACCCGCAATCCTCAAGGTCACCATTGCGCGCCGGGGCCTCAAGATAAACCCTTCTATGGACCCGGGAGACGAGACCTTTAACCTGTCGACTGTCCTCGGAAACAAAGATGGCGAGTTTGAGTGGGGCTCTGGCGGATTCGAGCAGAGTGCAAAGAACCCACGGATTGAAATTCGGGGTTCGAAACGCTTCCTGTGCGCCGACTTGCAAGACGTTACAGGCGGGTTCAAGGCAAAGGAGCTCAACCTGGATGACAAGTTCGACCTGTTGGAGTACGTCCATCGGTTGAACAGGCACTCATTTTATCGTCTTGGGATGAAGAAGCCTCCTCCCCCTCATGTACGTCGTTCGATTACGAAGTGGGACGCGATAATAACTATTATTGTAGAGGACGTTGATACTGTGTTTTGATGGCACCTCTAACCATTTTAGCAACCGAGTGAGTACTTTTCTCCAAAGATCTCTTCGGTAAACTTATTATTTGCAAGAACACAAATGTCGTCAAATTCATGGAATTGCTGAAAAAAACCAACCCCAAACGTCAAATGGTAAGCCCACCTGCCGAGTCATTGTGTATCGCTATTGACCCCCATCCAGGTTTACTATCAGGTACTGGAGCCCCTCTAATCGTCCGTCATTGATACTTATTGTTGTTCAGACTGGTGTAGGGACGTATGCGCCTCCTGGCATGATGACT
This sequence comes from Ceratobasidium sp. C01, assembly GCA_025200755.1. NCBI lineage: Eukaryota > Fungi > Basidiomycota > Agaricomycetes > Cantharellales > Ceratobasidiaceae > Ceratobasidium > Ceratobasidium sp. C01. The sequence continues at coordinate 2,321 of JANWGL010000430.1, forward strand.
AATGCCGGGCTCGCTCTGGCAAAAAAAGCCGACGAAGGGGTTGCCTGGTACGCTATCCCTTAGCTAAACTAATTCCGAAAATCTCACTTAAACATCATCCAGGTTTCTATATCAACATGTACGTGCATAACCGCCCGAGGGGTATAGGGTACTCATACTTTCATAGGTCATTGATGGATACAAGTTCCTAGTCGAGACATATCAGAGTACGTTCACTTAAAGCCTTGGGCTCCTTTGGCTAATATTTATTTTTAGTCGGGGACCGAATATGTATCCTTGGATTCTCGCGTGGAGCGTTTACGGCGCGTGCACTGGCTGGCATGGTTCACTCTGTAAGTTCCATCAATACCCACTACAGATCGTCCAACTAATGCGTCGCGAAATAGGTTGGATTACTACCTAAGCACAACATAGGTAATTCCTCAAATCTGCGCATCCTCTAGAAATTTCCTTCTCACGTGGACGTTTCAGAACATATTCCGTTTGCTTATCAGGTGTACAAGGGTGCGAACGACAAACCCAAGACTCCCTCAGATCAGTCTGACTCCCAAGGCGCGCTCAGCCCTCCCGCCTCCCCCGCTGCTTCGGATGTCAAGATTCATTTCACGAGTTCCTCGGTCGAGCCTAATACGAACGAGAAGAATGGAAGTACCTCGACTTTGTCTTCCCGCATAAACAGCTTCAAGCGTCTCGGCGTTGATATAAGTGCGGAAGCCAAGAACGTGAACCCAGAAGACTTCAAACAGGTCTTTTGTGTACCAGCTTCAATTGATTTCGTTGGCGTTTGGTGAGCTACCTTCTGTTTGTTCAAACGGAACGGGGTGCTGACCAAAGGACGATAGGGACACGGTAGCAAGTGTCGGTTCTATCATGCCCAAGACTCTACCTTGGATCAATTACAACCCAAGCATTCGGAACTTCCGGTTCGTGCCCTTCACCCTTCACATATATTTTTGGTATTTAGGTTTATGACAGGCAAGCACTTGCGCTTGATGAACACCGCGCAAACTTTATCCCAAGCCTTTGGGATCACACTCAAACAGACCCCGATACTCAGAATGTCCAAGAGGTATGGTTCAAAGGAGGGCATACAGATGTGGGTGGAGGCGCACCAGCCCCGAATCGTAAGGTTCCTGCCGCCGCCGCCGAGCCACCAAAGCCGCAGAGCGTATTGAGCAACATTTCGCTTCGCTGGATGGTTCGCCAATGCATCGAACTCGATACGGGCATCATCTTCGACCATCGTGCCTTGCGTAAATACCGACAGGAGCACGTCCTTGAGGTCCGACCCAGTCAAGCGGGCAAGTCGATGTTGGAGTTCGAGAAGGCCCTTCTTGAATCATCTCGCGAACTAGACCGGATGGATATTGGATGGGACGTGTATGATGCGATGAAGGGAAATGTCGGGTGGAATGTGCTGGAGTGGTTGCCGACGGCTAAACCCGTTCAGACTGAGACCGGGTTAACTACGACTAGGACGTGAGTTCTGGGTTTAAATTACCAACTCCTATATAATCGCTAATGTGTTTTCAAGGCCGAATTTGTACAAGCCCCGCTCGGTGTATAAACCTCCGCAACATACTATCCCGTCCAGCTCGCCCGAAGGTCCGAGTCAGGCCCAGGCACCGGTCGCAATCCACGCCTCCGTCGTCGACTTTCTTGACTCTCAACCGCAAGGCAAACACGCATATATCCCCCGCGCGATATTCCGCGGGTACAGGGAAGGGGAGTACCCATGGATTGAGGATAGCCTCGTGGGAAGCTTGAAATGGGAGCCAAACGCGCAGAGAGATGTCGTAATGGATTGGGAGCCGGAAGAGAGCTGGGGTAACTGGGTCGCGAGGAAGATTGGGGGGATGTGCGGTTAGGAGCTGAGCGCGAGATGGAGTTGTGGACGTACTTGGACTTTTTATTGACTCGTATGTTATTGTATGGCCTAGTTTTCGTTCTTTGTAGTGTTCGTGTAGTTGATCATGTAATTTTCGTTCTACTTTTGACTTGATATGGTATACCCGTTTTGTTTACCGGGGCTAGCTGAGTTAGCCTTATCATCTGGCATTTTCAGCATCAAACACCTTTCGCTCCACCGGCTCACCTCTCAGATACAGGTGAGCCTAGGGTCGATACACTCACAGGCCTGTCGGTCAATCGAAGCGACAGGCCCGTGATCAAACTTTCTACCAATGACAACGCGGTTGTGGTCCAGTATTGCGAGGTGTTCCAACGACACTAGCATTACCCCAAACACTTCAGTTGAGAGTGTGCATATCCCAGACCGAGTCGCCTATTGGTATGAGACTCACCGTGAATCGGTTAGCTCTCTCGGCCGATTGGCACTCGATATCTTTCGGGTTTAAGAAATTCCCGAGGTGTTTCGAACAACATTCGGCGTGGGCGTGGGTAGACACATAAGAAAAGCTCTAATATACTAGTTCTGTGCGCACGTCGGGATATAGCTTCCTGTGAAACGATCCGGACAGGCTCCGGGGGTTAGATAGTTTCAGCAACGTGCTGCAAAACTATTTTTAGTTTTTGGGCCATGGTCGGCGTACGCACACTCCGAATATCAATATTTCTGTTCCTAAATATTGCAGCGCACAGTCGTATCTAATGCGTGGCCGCTTGAGGAAAAGGTTGCTTGGACTCTTCCAAAATGCGGCTCCAACCTCCGTTCTATTATATCATCGCGTAGGATTTCTTTTTTTGAATCTAATTTATTTTCAGTCGTTTTGGGGCAGTGCCCTATGTTGCGACTATAGCTAAGCGAAGGTACAAGACAATGACAGAGGAAGAAGGGCGCGAAACGGGGCACGTGGGCCGGACTAGAACACCAAAGACAAAACGTAGAGAACTGTACATGTAAGCTAAAGAGAGCGCGTTGCGCAAAAAACCGTGGCACGAGGAAAGCAGGAGAAAAACGTAGTGCGAAACAGAAACTCAGAGTCTAGATGCTAATGAAACGGCCAGTGGCCTTGATGAAACGAAAAAGGGAGCCGTGAGCGCGGGGCATAGGGATTTTCCTTACATATGTCACTAGAATGAAATGGGACGCGCTGGTGAGTCGTAGAACGTACTAGTGCGGTACCAGATGAGGATCGTGCGGAAATCTTTATGTATATACAAAGGGGGTTCTGGAACCCTATGGAATGAAATGCAATGAAATAGAACGTACCAGAACATCATAGAGGGTGCGGGAAGGTAATCGAGTCAGTATATGAGCCATACATGCGGATACACACCTACCTATGACCCGGCAGCTTTCAGGGTATAACTTGGGGTTCGTTTTCGCCCTTAGTTCCCTATATATTCTCAATCTATTCTCTCTGTCTTGAGTCTCTCGCTTTTACATAACTTAATCTATTTTCTTTATACATTACAATTGTGTAAGCGAACGCGGCGTATATGCGCAGTATTTACGCGGATGGCCCAGCCGCTTTCAGGGAATCAATAAGAGTGTGTGTTGCCCTTTGGCGCCCCATCGTTTTCATTCTACACCTCCAAGAACCGACAGCAATTTGGAAACTGAAATATGTATGAACCTCTGATATGAGGCTCGCATACATGACGTTTCGCGTGCACCTAGCCTGGCAAGAGGCGAAAGTGAGCGCGATCTCAGAGGGAGCACGTCAATCGAAATAGCAGAAATATGCTTTTATTAGTCAGTGAGCACTCGGAGAACATTCTTGTGAATGTGGTGCGTTTGTGATGTTCCATGCATCATGCTCATGTACCTAGTCCCTTGATCCCTTGATGTGGCAGTACAAGGGCCGCGTGTATATCGCCCGAGATATCGTGACACCCCCGCCCTTGTCTCACCAAGTATCTATCGCCTAGAGACCTAAAGTCGGATAATATTTGTCTTCAGATTGCATTTATTTCGCTCCTGTTCGCCCCGCTACGCCACCAATTACCTGCGATTGTCCAACTACCTGACTACATCATTAGCACACAAGATAGCCCGAGCGCATTGCGATGGCTGCGAGGAATGTGGAGCCTCTGAAACAATGGGATGCGGGCAGCAAGATCTTTTCGATCGCAATATCACATGACGGCACTCACGTTGCCTCTGGCTCACTCGAAGGTCTCGTCTGTATCTGGGATCTGCGCACCGGGGAACTTGTTCGAGGACCTTTGAAAGGACACACCGGTTTTATTCGGTTTATAACCATGTCGCCTGACAGCACCCGGATCGCCTCTGGCTCAGGTGACTCTACCATCTGCATGTGGAATGCCCACGTCGGCGTCCTCATCGGCGAGTCACTCAAGGGACATTCTGGTGGGGTCTGGTCGGTAGCGTACTCTCCCGACAACACGCGCCTGATCTCTGGCTCCCAGGACATGACCATCCGTATTTGGGACTCGCGAACCGGTGCCCATATAGGTGGACCGCTCAGGGGGCATACTGACGTGGTCCACTCGGTGGCGTTCTCGCCCGACAGCGCCCACATTGCCTCTGGCTCGTATGACATGACTATCCGCATCTGGGACGCGCACACCGGTGCGCCCCTATGTGATCCCTTTAGGGGTCATTCTGACCAGGTCCGATCGGTGGCTTTCTCTCCGGACAACAAGTACATCATCTCTAGCTCACGCGACAGCACTATCCGCATGTGGGACTCACGAACCGGTGCTCCTATAGGCGAGCCGCTCAGGGGGCATGTAGAACATGTCGGCTGGGTAGCATTCTCTTCCGACAGCGCCCGTATCATCTCCGGCTCAGTGGACAAGACCATCCGGATCTGGGACGCACGCACTCATGGTCTCGTAGGAGAGCCGCTTATGGGTCATACTGATATCGTCCACCAAGTGGTTTTCTCGCCCGGCGATAGGTATATAGTCTCTTGTTCTGGCGATCAAACTATTTGCGTCTGGGAAGCGCCGCAGGGCGTCGCCTCGTTCGGTACGGATACGGATCCCATTGTAAGTGCTTCGCCCGCCTGCTTTCTGTAACGATGTTTAGCAAACACAATCCGGCAGAGTACTCCCGAGTTCAACATGTTAATCAGGGTAATGTGCAAATCTTAATCATACGCGTTGCCCATTTTTTTTTAATTGATTTGAGGGCTGCAGGACCGGCCCTCGTTCAACACGGTGACCAGTGGAATGGTAAGAATTCAGCATAGTGTATAGCCTAACAGATGTTATCTCACGCTGGCTTGACAGTCTATTCGGGAGACGCTTCTGTACCTTATCGAACACGGATGCGTCGATCTTACTTCGTCCATCGATTCCAACCAAAGCTCCCTGGTGGTCGCATTGGGAAGTGTGGGCAATATACGGCGACTCCAAATGGTCAATGGAATCATCGTCACACTTAAAACAATTCGCTCTGATGCTTCGTGGGAAGGCGGCGACGAAGCTCTTCAGGTTAGTAGCTGTCCATTTCTACGCTGAGCTTGACCCAGAGGGTTGATCACAATTATTAATAGCGTGCTATTCGAGAGGCATATATTTGGTCAAAGCTCCGTCATGTGAACATTCAGGAGCTATTGGGTATAACTGTCTTCCACGGTGGGTTTGGCTTGGTGTCTCGGTGGAGGGAACGCGGCAATCTTCGCAAATTCATTGAAACAAGCCCAGATGTATTACGCTATCCGCTGGTATGTCTAGCGCCGTTACTCGCACCCAGCTTCTCACAGCCGCCTTTCAGTGCGTTCAGTTGGCCTTAGGTGTAGCATATCTGCACAATATCGAGGTGGTAAGAGGATTATATTTTAATGTCTCGTATAACTGGGTCTGAAGTGGAGGAGCGCAGATCCATGGCAATCTAAAGGCGGTAGGTCACATGGCGTTCCCTTATATTATTCAACAAGATCTCTAAATGCATTTGTTAGGACAACGTGCTTGTGTCAGATGATGGTATTCTCAAAATCACAAACTTCGAGTATTCAATGTTGCCCGATATCTCGCCTCTATTCTCAGCGACGACAAAGCCCGGCGAGGGAGCATTGAGATGGATGGTGCGTGCCCGGTCAGGTCTTAGCCGTTTACTGATGTCCGTTTTTTAGGCACCGGAACTATTTCAGGCCGAGGGGGGCGACAGAGACGAAGCTATTCAGATTCCTGCTACGAGGAACAAGCAGACAGACGTATATGCGCTAGGAATGGTATGTTAATCTCAATAATTGATAGTCAACTCGGTGCTGAGCAATTCTTGCTAGACGATGCTAGTAAGTCATTTTGTCTCTTTCAGAGAGCTAAGCGCCTAACCCCTCTCAGGAAGTCCTAAGTGGCAACGTGCCGTACGCCGAATACCGAAATGACTTTGGCGCGTACCGTGCTATCGATCGGAAAGAGCCTCCAAAACTCCCGCAGGTGCTGCATGTGTCCCCAACAATGGCGGAGGGTATGTGGGTGCTCCTGTTGACTTGCTGGAGCCACGATCCAACCGTCCGACCGGACGTGGAGTCAGTGTTAGCAACTGTGAGTCTTCTGATTCAGTTGAGCTATACGCCACCGTGGAGCTGATCCTCGTTTACCACCCAGTTAAACAGCCTTGCTGTTTGACAACTTTTGACCCTGCAGACTTTGTTGTTGTATAAAACGAAATGAGGACTCGCCAGCTTGCGGGGACCGCATTTGCTAATACATTTCTTCCCTAATTCCCCTATTGCTTTTACATCTCCTCTTTACTCCTTGAATTCCATTTAAGAGCATTTGAGTATACCTAGATTCTTCGAGTTGTTCAGACCTATCGCATATTTGAGAATGCTTGCGTAGAACAAGACAATAATATGGTTAAGGAGTAATCTTCCAATCACTGTAGGCTTCGTTAAAATATGCGAAGCGAAGCAAACGTGCGGCTCAATTATATTTGAGAGGCTAGAAAAACATATGTACTAGAGGTTTTGGTCGGGACTGTAAGGTGTGGTCTCAGAATGAGCGTAGATCCGGTGGAGAACATCGATTTTTTCATGAATCATACACCTGATCCACCATGATATATGGCTCTCCAGCTTTTGATGGATGTATGCGTGTAGAAACCCTGAGTCCAGACCCACCCTGAACTCTCTTATACTTTAGTCACGATACTAAACTCCATATGAAACTATAAACCCTTAGATTCCAAGGTATGCGTAGAACTTGATTTTTTGCTCCAAAAATCAGGCGAGGTATTGCACTACGTTGACAGCACGTTCGTGTATCAGACACATCACCAAAATCCAGTAGTCTTTTGTGTCTGGCTCGATAGAACGCTCACCATGCTGTGTCGATAATTTTAGTGTTCCGTGCATCCGGGCGGTTCAGATTTCTGGCCCTCTCACTCTCCGAGATGATGTAGTCTAGGACTATGAGTAGCTATAAAAAAAACGAGACGCGTACCTCTATTCTATTTTCACGACTCCAAGGGTTTCGATATGAGACCTGAAGCGGGTATTCTCAACGGGAAGACGTGGATTAATCCCTAGGGGAATATATTAGTAAATTCAACAAGCCAGAGATAGACGGACACTCCTAACTAACAAAGAAGGCATTCGGAAGCTCTTCGACGAATGTAAAAATAGTGACTAAACAATATGCGGTAGACAGAGAAGAGGGGTTGCGTCGACTACGTCGCCTGCTCCCACGGGTGATGGCGTCGCGGCAATTATTCTTGCGTAGTTGATTACGTGATGTAATGGTAACGACATTCGATCTTTCATGTGACCGTGCAACGGCTAGGTGTTTGGTTCCCCGCCACTCTCTAGCCTCCATCCCACCTTGCCTCTATCGCCCATATACCCACAGTCAAGTACTCGTTCTCCCTCAACTACATTTTGCCCCCTTTTCGCCTCGCTACGTCATCGACCACTCCAGATCTCAACTAGTTATCACCCAAGAAAGCCCGAGCGCGTCACGATGGCTTCGAGAAATGCGGCACCTCTGAAACGATGGAATGTGGGCAGCTTGGTGTTATCGATCGCAATATCACAGGACGGCACACGCGTCGTCTCTGGCTCAACTGATGGACTTTTCCGTGTCTGGGATTTGCGCACAGGGAAGCTTATACGAGGGCCACTGAAAGGTCATACCAATTCTATTCGGTTTGTAGGTATGTCACCCAACAGCACCCGGGCTGTCTCTAGCTCATCCGATTGTACCATCTGCCTGTGGGACGTTCGCGCTGGCGTGCTCATAGGCAAGCCACTGAAGGGTCATTCTGGCGGAGTCTGGTCGGTGGCATTCTCTCACGACAATACTCGCTTCGTCTCTGGCTCCAAGGATATGACCATCATCATCTGGGACTCGCGAACTGGTGCTCAGGTGGGCGGGCCGCTCAGGGGACATACTAACGAGGTCCACTCGGTGGCGTTCTCCTCCGATAGTGCCTATGTTGTCTCTGGCTCATACGAC
>JANWGL010000431.1:0-20770 GCA_025200755.1 Ceratobasidium sp. C01
GCTGCTAGATAGTGCTAGATAGTGCTAGCTAGTGCTAGATAGTGCTAGATAGTACTAGATAGCGTCTAGATAGTGCTATATAGTACTATCTAGCATCTAGATAGCGCTAGATAGACACTAGCTAGCAGCTAGATAGTTGCTAGATAGTTGCTAGATAGCAGCTAGATACGTGTATATAGGTGTATAAATGCGGGACCTCTCTATTTTCTCTACTTCCACTATATATACTAGATAGTTGTATATACCACTACCTAGTTTTTGACGGTTTTCCAGATGCGGTTTCGTATCGCATTGAGAGGCAGTATTTGAGAAAACCTACCCGTGCCGTTGGGACGACTTGTGTGATAAACGGCTATCCAGCCAGCTTCTTCTTGTTTTGTGTCTGCCGTACAAGCGCTGTCCACGCTATTAATCCCGACTCCGGTGTGTTGTGTTGTGTTTTGGATAATACTGTTCGCGTGCGGGTTACGTTGGGCGCGAACGAACATTAAATATCTACTGACCCCGACGTGATAATACCATGGCGAAGGACAGTAGCATAAGTCAAAGGTGGGGAGCTGGACTGTGTTGAAGAGGATGCACGCAGGAGACTCCCTGAGAACACTTTGTTCGTCGGCGCTAACGAGGGGATAGTTCCTAACTTTGCTCCAGTGACAGTGATTGTGAGCAACCACCACTTAGTAGACGCAATGAAACATTCTACCCTCACCTTGGATTGGACACGAACCGTGCCCCCTGGTTCTTTGTGGGGATCCGGTGAAGCAAAAGCGGGGAGATTTACCCCTAGATCAAGGAACGGTGGCAGCTAACATTAAAATAGACGATCAGCAACCAGTGCCCCATAATTACAAGACGTTAGAATACTATTACCTCAGCATTCGGAGATTGAGGTGTAGTGTCTGAGGAGGGTGTACTAATTACAGGCTCGGACCGAAACGTAGCGATTTGAGGTGTGACAACCTCGTCCCTTTCACTTTGAGCCAGGGACTGGCCAGAGCTATGCGTTGCGTCCACCACGGCGGGACAATGTAGTTCCTGAGGCAGAAGAGGGTCATGATATCTATCATCGTTTCTCAACAGCAACCAAACTTGCGATAGCTTTTCGTCTAGCTCTCTGCGGATAGTCGTCAGGAAAAACCACAATTTCAAATTCACATAACAAGTTGAGTTTAGGCAAATTTAAGTGAATTTAAGTGAATTGACAAAAATTTAAGGCATTTATGAGAATTTAAGTTTATTTCACCTGTTTAGGTGTTTACTGAATTTAAGTAAATCCATGTATAGAGGTAAATTTAGGTAAATTCACATGAATTTAAGATCAATGTTCATATATACATGTGAATGAAAAGGGGGGGCTGTAAATCCCCTAAACCCTTGAATTCAGGTGAATTCATATGTATACATATGTATTATATTCCACACTTTTTCCTGACGCTACTACCTGATGATCCAAACCAAGCAACAAGCTTGGCATGTTGCTCGATACGCCTCCGGATATGGCTTTGGAAAGTGGAAACTTTCATGTCCTGGGGCATAGCTCCATTCTGAAGTGGTTGATGGCATACGATTAGCAATCAGATGTCAAAACATAAAATCAACCTTACTTTGAAAGTGACTTTCAGAACTGCCGTCTCCTTGCTATATAGAGGACCTAGAATTTGCCTTCTCATCAACTCGCATATATATGTCCACGGCCACTCGTTCCATTGAAGGGATTGACCCTCGGCTCGCAACGTCAGGAAAAAGTGTGGAATATAATACATATGTATACATATGAATTCACCTGAATTCAAGGGTTTAGGGGATTTACAGCCCCCCCTTTTCATTCACATGTATATATGAACATTGATCTTAAATTCATGTGAATTTACCTAAATTTACCTCTATACATGGATTTACTTAAATTCAGTAAACACCTAAACAGGTGAAATAAACTTAAATTCTCATAAATGCCTTAAATTTTTGTCAATTCACTTAAATTCACTTAAATTTGCCTAAACTCAACTTGTTATGTGAATTTGAAATTGTGGTTTTTCCTGACGAATGTCTCGGTTCGATTAAGAATATTTCTAAGCTCAGCTGGCTTGACAAGATCCATCGACCTTAGCCTGACAAGTATGAAGCGAAGCTCTTCATCAACGGCTGGCCGCCAACGAGGCCGCTTGATAATTTGTTGCCATAGTTCCACAAGGTATAATAAGTTAAAAAACGCATAACATGCCCAGAAAAGTTCACAGATTTCTTTTCCGAGATGTTGTGATTCATTCACCCGTGTGCTCAGCGGCCGAAAGTCCATTTCACCAGGTACGTGATCGGAGTTCTGCATCATGCGTGTCACATATTGCAACCGCCGTTGTAGCCCTGGATCCTGTTGCTGGGATTTGTGTTTTGAAACGGACGACAAGACCACGGATATCAAAGAATCCTTCAGCTGATTCATGAGCGTGCCATGTGACGGGTTATCGTCGTCCGGATGATTGTGGATAGCATTGACAGCTGAACGAGACCTTTGGCTAAATATGGTGACCGTCCACTTTTTTTCTAATGCAAGCTCCATGGAATCTCTTGCATGACTCCCTAGGATTGTATCGATCACAGAATCCATATCTGAACACCAGAGAGTACTGTGTAGAGCAGTGTTCATCTGATTACACAGCTCGGCTTGGCTCAACCCGCCTCGCATCTTCTTCGCGAGCGTGTGCATCGGTCGTTTAAGATGTGTGTTGAGGATTGACCATAGGAGGGGTAAAACTGGCGAACCGTTTCGGCTGTGCAGTGAATGGCACGCCTTTTGCGTGGTTTCATGCCAGGTAACATGCGAAACTTTATCTCCCCAGTCTGCTACTAGCCGAGTCAGCGTGGATTGGATAGCCAAAGAAAAGAAGTAACAATTAAAGCTTCGGAGTGTATATTTATCGGTTTTCTCGCCTTCGTGAATAGCACGAACGACCGCCAACGCGTCAAGCAGATCCAGCGGTATACGGAACTCGATCTTAGCGATAACTTCTGAAGTATCAAGACAAGCCTGGGGCAACTCGTCGGGTTGGAAGTTTTGGGCAAAGTCGTAGGCGGTACAACCCTGGGAGCTAAGTGCGTCGAAACGTGCATTGGGATCCCCCATACGCTCTAGTCGGCATTTGGCACCGTTGTCTAAGTTTAAGACGATGTACTCGTGTAGAAATCCCCGACGCTCTTTACGATGCTGAAAAGAATGAAACGTCGTACAAGGTTGGCGGTCACGCCACTGTCGTGCGAGGGAAAAATCGATGCGGAAACGCCCTTTTGCTCCGCTGCCCAGAGACCAGGCAAGGGAGCTGTTGAGGCTAGATGAAGACCAGAACGAGGACATAATGGTTCAGTGTGGGAGCCAGGTTATCACAGTGGAGCGAGTGTTCTCCAAATGCGAGCGAGGAGTATTCAGTTGTAGCTATATCTCAATAGATCAGCAACAAAGCAAAGAGGTGAATCCCATGTCGCTTACTAGTAGCCAAGAACGACCAGGAGATAACAAAAGGACTAGGGGCAGGAGCCAGGAGGAAAGGATCAGAGGCGGAGGTTGGGGGGAATAGTTAGGGGAACTAATAGATATATGTTTTTTGAGTCGAAAAATCGGCTAGCGGTTTACGCAAACAAAACGCTGCAAGATTCTGGACATGTATCGCTTCGCTTCTAAGTGGAACGGGCCTGACAAATTCACATTGTGAGCAACGTTAAATAATGCCAGCGGAGTCCAAACAGGGACTCGCTTCGCCAGCGGAAATCTCACACGCATCTAACGAGCGTTTAGCATCCACTCTGCGAGCTGATCAATTATCCGGCAGAAAAATTAAAAAAATCAAACCGACTGTTCTGTTCGCGAATTCCGATCAAATGTGCAATGCAACCAGCACAGCCAGAACACGCTAAGACCTTGAGAATCACCACGTTATAATAGCAAATTTAAGCAGCGTAAACACATGCATATATATCATTCGCCACCCGATCCAGGATGGCTAAAAACAAAAACACCAGCCCCCAACCAAGGCAGGGTAAAACACTACACACCGCGCGTGAAAGAAAACAAGAAACAGACAGGCTACAAGCTGTCGAAGGTAAAGTAGTGAGGGTATACACATGTCTCTGAGAACGGTCATCAAGACACCAGACGAAACCAAGCCCAAAGAAAAAAGCGTTTAGATCGCGTGAGCGCGCTTCTGGACGTGCGCGTGGCGGGCCTGTGCGCGGGCGAGGGCGCGGTCGTAGACGGCGCGGGACTCGTCACGGAGCTGCTGGTTGCGCTTGGAGCGCTTGGCCTTGCAGGACTTGACGGGGGTCGTGGTCTGAGCAGGCGCAGTGGTGGCAGGGTAGGTGGTGGTGATGAGCTTGCTGGTGACTGCGCCCTGGGCAGCGGAGTTGGCCTTGGTGGTGGTAGGAGAGGCCGAGGTAGCAGCCTTGGTGGTGGTGGGTGCCGGGGAGGTCGAGGCGGGCTCAGCGACGCTGCCGGCCTTGTACTATTGGAGAAGAGTGAATTTAAGTTTTGGTAGGCGCGTGGAGTGTGCTTACGATGGCAGGTCCTGGGATCTTGTAAGATTCAATACCATGGCTGTTGAAAGGCTCGTAGATGTTCACGAGACCGTCGTTGACGGTGTAGAGCTGAGTGGCAGGGATACCGGCAGGCTTAGAGCTGCCTCCGTCGGTGATCTTGATCTGAATGCAGGAGGGGTACTGAAACGCGTGATTAGATAATGAACGCGAACCAAACAACAAAAAAATAAACTCACGTATTGAGCACCCTCGGCAGCCGAATGAGCGCCGTGCAGAGAGATCAAGTCGTGCTTGAGGAGGTACTCTCCATCAGCTATGTCAGCGGGGATCTTGACGTGCGCCCAGCTTCCCTCCAACATGATCTTGTTCTGGATCCAGAGTCCCTTGCCCCACGGCAAGTGGTCAATCCAGCTCTGGATGGGGGCCTTAGTGGTGTCGAGGCCATCCTCCTGAATCTTGAACCAGTTGGCGTTGCTGGGGTTGAACGAAGAGCAAGCACCGTTGCAGCTAGCGAGGTAAGCGATTGCGGGGCCCTCTGGATGGGGCCACTCGGTGCCTGAAGGACCCTTGTCACCAGCCCAATGGATGTCCACGGTTTGCCCAGCCTTGATGGGAGCGGTAACTGGGCGCGCATCGTACCCTGCGGACGAGCACGCAATATCCCTACGAGTGTCACATGAGCAAGAGGAAGCGCGAGGCCGAGTTGAAAACGTACATGGTGTTTACGTTCTTATAGTTGACGAATCCGGTGTCCGACGGAATGCCTCGGACAGGCGATTTTTGGTTCTCAGGAGAGTTCCAGTTCTATGTGAGTCGAGGTCAATGAGATACGCTCTCTTTGCGAAAAAGAAAAACTACACACCTTGGTTCCGACATAATAGGTACCCCCAACAACAACTTTATCGACGATACCGTGTCCAAGCACAACCGCCGCGGAGGCTAAAAGAGTGACTGTGGTCGAAGAAAACATTCTGAAATGAAAGTGACTAAATCGTAAATAAATGGTAAGTGACGCATTAAGGACAGTGGGCGCTGTTGAACTTGCCTGAATTAACACAAGCCCTGCGAGGATGAGAGGAGAGAGAGAGAAGTTGATTTTTGCGGTTCTCGACGACCCCTTATGTACTCCGCCAGTTCCGCCTAGCGACGCCTTGGCTCGGCAGGCTTGGCGCTGACAAATAATTGCGGTTGCTATGTGGCTGTGTCGTGGACTCTCGGCCAACACGGCACCCATTCAGGTTCGTATTGTCTAATTATTGCCAAGGCCTTTTGCCACCGTATCGTTGTTACGGGGGGTGACCCACAATAAATTTACGTCATTTTATCCTCCGTGCCTTTTTCCAGCACATTCAACTGATCCGCTTATCATGAAAAGAGTCTCAAAATGAATGGATGTAAGTAACTCGGCTGTCCAAGAGAAGGCGACTCTATTGTAATGACACTATAAATTGCTCAATCACCACTCATCACAAAACCAGCTCGGTAATCACATGTCCGAATCACCAAAACCGCCCGGCGCTCGTTATAATCGCTAAGCGCTTGAGGCGGAAGCGCACACTATTCATGGAGATTCGCAGACAATTCAACTCATGTCGGACGGCTTCTACATCTCGGACGTCTGGAAAATCTATACAGTGCTAAAGAATTTGATTGGCGGCAATGCGGTGCAGGTTTCTCAGTCGCGGACACGCACATTGATGGGCAGAAGACTGATGGGCGGGGTGGGGCATGTCTGGACAACGGTTTAATACGCCAGCTCTTCCCTCGAGTATAATTTTCAATCAGTTTAGACCCCCCCCCCTCAACACGAGTAATGTCTTTCCGGTTATTGAGACACTTGAGCGTAAGTATTCTAAGTCAAGTCGATACTATTTCCTTTTCCACTCTAATATCACGTGATTATACCATAACGGGGTAACTTAAATCGAACCATGAGTCGTGCACGTATGGTAGCAGATATATGCAATAGGCGTTAATCGAATGTTATCTTGGAACGCGTCGGGACAAGCACATCAAGGCTGTGTGTATAGTTCACTAAGTAACATTGATGGGCAAGACATTTTCACAGAATCTCTTAAGAGATCGTTTTTATTCGTTCCTATTGACCACTCCCCCTCTTCGACCAGACACCAAAGCGACACCTACACGCCTCTTTACTGCCGCTTAGTCTACTTCATAAACGTGAACATTTCTTAAAACATACCCATGTATTTTACCGACATCGGTGGACGGCCCTTGCTGGACATTGAAGTAAGGCCAATGCTTTTTTCTTGCATACTTCACTGCGCAAAGAGTTTAACCAACCCGCAGAAATGCAAGAAGACGAAAAGACGCCAGGATCCTAAACCAAAGCAGGGTACTGTTGGCGCCTATGCTGATTGCCCGAAAATGGCAACCTTTTTGGGAAGACCGGACATCCCTGGAGCGTCAGTTCGTCCATCTTCGCTCTCCCAGGACAGGACTGGGGAGCCATGCGAGCCCCTGCAGGTAACTCGCTGGATGTTCTCTACGACGAGCCACCGCAGCGGCTGACTGCCCATCGTTTGACCCCACTAGGACAACCAAGCGCCAGTCAATGTACCAAGCCCGCATGCCTCCCCTCTACCCAACCCTGCGGTAGTGCCGGCTATTGAAGACGACGGAGACATCGGAAAATGGAGCAAGGTTGCTCATCCTAAACCAAAGCCGCGTCGTGCCCCTCGAGATACGAGTAACATCGTACCGAGCATCAGAAACCCGGCCGTGGCTTCTGACGCGCTTCAGAGGAAGGCGCGACTGAACCCGCAGCCTTTTGCTACATCTAGTCATCGGAATAAACACAAACATTTGCCACCAGACCTCGGAAAATCGCGTGACTGTAGCTCGGCTGGTCCTTCAACCGCTGAGGATTTGGAAGCTCTTCGCCAGTGTCTTCTCAGCTTGAATCGCACTACTAAATCATCGCTTATGATCTTCTTGCAGCTTGGAGACAAACGTGACCAAACTATCAATATGAAGGAGCTCAAAAGGGTAAGGTATCTTTATTGTTTCATTTCCCTATGGTCTTCTCATGGCCAAAACCGCAGGTTCTTATGGCGCTGGGTATGAACGTTATCAATGGCCAGGGTGCGCAATTTAAGTGTAAACCGACCCTGTTTGGGGTAAGAGTAACTTACTCGTATATTAGGACAGTGCTCACCTTTGGACCCGTTTTAGAAAAATCAACGCAACATAACTTTCCACAAAGGTAACGTTGATATCTCCTCTGTGGATGCTAGCTAACATACTGAATCGTCACATTACAGTCCAGGTATCCTCAATGTCTTCACGTTTGTCCCAATCGCTTAAACTAACCAAACTCCTGCGGTTTGTAGGACCTTGGTCATCAGAACATGGTCGACAAAGGAGATAGCTTCCGCCAAGTCTACCCTCATGTCGTCGATTTAATGTGTGAGCTTTGGGAGATATAAACCTACCCCCCTAGTTACCTACTGCAATTGCGATACCAAATTCTCCCGATGTACTTATATTTTTGTTTAACTCGCTTGGGAGCCAATCATACGTGCAGATTCTGTTTTTAAACCGACCGCGTAGCATAAAGGTGAGGCTTGAATACATAGCGGGAAAAGATTGGAACGTTCGACCACAATAACACGGGAGGCATAGTGCAATGCACGAAGAAATACTGTATTTCACTCCCGGAGGAGCGACAACCGTGGCAGAACTGGGTGTATGCATTGCAATCCACGTTCATGGATTTGCCTGATTTAAGTTAGCTGATTTACCGATGGGCGCCAAACAGCCCCGGAACGTTGTATCTTGAACCCTTGTCGACCACGTGCGCCGGTCTATGCTGTGCGAACATTCCAATCCGGAGACTTCAACTCAAGAACCGAGCGAACCCGTACTCATATAAGATATAAAGACACCCGACGGGGCGAGCGAGCCTGCTATTTTTACCTCTTGCTCCCTCCCGGAGTCTTTGGGAGGTTTATTACGCTTTCTTTTCTACGAATCTATCGCTTAGATGAATGTATCATGATTGAAGATCTATCACATGTGCCTCCAGCCTCAAAAGCGCCTCATCCATATCCCATGACACGGGTTTGTTCGCGTGGCGAGACCCCCTATAGCCATTGACAAGCTTGGGCGCGTGTCAGCAACCAAGCGATGCGGTGAAAAGCATATCTGTGAAGGGCAAGTGCAGGTGTTGCTCGATTGTATATATTAGTAGATTTTGATCGACGAGTACAGCGTGCAAACCTCCAGCAGTGTATCCGACACGTACCTTGAAACACTATAACATACGGGCATGCCGCCATTAAATACCAAGAGATTTGAGCTTGTTTAGTGGTTCCTTTTGATCAGTTGAGTTTCAAATAACTTTACCGGCGAAAGTAAGATTTGCCTCGTGTGCAAATGAATACATATTTGGCACCTCCAGTACACTAATCACTGGGTGCTACTCCCAGTTGCAGGCCTCCAAGGGAAGTGCTGCCAGATTGCACTGCGTAGATGCCGCCATATCGTCGGAACAAAAGAACTATCGAAGAAGCTCGTCCCTTCAAGGCGCCACGAGCAGCTCCCTGCTTGATTTATCAGAATTCGCAAAGGAGCCAGGAGAGTTGAGGGATGCACAAGTTAAGGTGAGAGTAGCAACCGTTGAAGGATTGTGGAGAACTGATGGTTCTGGCACTGCCAACGCCGAAGCCGGCCACCCCTCGTTATCCGGCATTGACTTTATCATCCAACATTGCTTCAGGGGGCTTACTTCGTGTACCCCGTCCTAAGCAGGGAAGCATCCCTCTGTTGACGTATGCCGCTGTGACCCGTAAAGGGGTTATTTTCGAATGGTCAGTCTTTGATCGCCTCATTATGAAGCCGAGCGCATTAAAATACGAGGTAGTCCCACGCCAAAGGCTAAGTCGGTTTCGCGTGGCGTCCAGTCTTTGGATCGCCAGCCTACTCAAGAAAGGAAGCCAAACGACTCAGAAGATGGTTGGACTAATGTCACATCCAGGAAGGCTCGATCCAATTCGATCCATTCTTGCTCCCGCCTCAGTTCCACTCCCCGGAAAAACTTTTGCAGATCGCCTTATTCATACCAACAACAAACCAAGTGTCTCAAATATAACGCCGCGAAGCGCTGCACAACGCCGCGACCACAGAGCCGGCCGCCAAGCGAGTGTCGCCTCCAAAACGGTTCTACCGATGCCCCAGGATCCTGGACCGATATGGGACAGAGCATTTTATTCTCATTTTAGCGAGAAGATCAAACGGGACGCCAGCGAGGCCTGGAAAGATATACTAGGAGCCAGACGGCGAGGCAGCTGCAAAATCAGGACGGAGCGTTTCAAGAAGGTATGAAGAAAGTCTGGGTTAGTTTGTTAGTACTTTCGCTACCCGTTCCCTCTCAGGCTCTTGAAGCAGTTGGATTTAAGATAACATACTGCGGTGGTTCACAAATAAAGTGCACACCTAGCAAGTTCACTGTGCGTACATTATCCACCTTAATTCAAGTACGTTCACTCAAAGAATATCTTGCGGCCGATCACTAGAGCGAAACTGAGAGTATCGTGTTTCATTGTATGTTGCTCGAGCCAGTCCCTCTATCCACTTAATACTCATCTGCCTTTTTACTGCTAGTTCATGTAGGTTGACCGAGTTGTAAGAAGCAACTGGATTAATTTTGCATACAAACCATTTTGCAGGGAATTGACGTGCAAGGGGTGGAGCTATTGTACAAGCGTCAATCGATACGAAACAAGTATCCGGCCATAGTGAATACTATGTATAAGGTTTGGGGGATCGAGTGTAGTGTTCGCGAAGATAGGTGCTAACTGGGAAGACACAACTGACCCTTCTGATGATACACTATCCGCTTCAAGTCCCACGACTCTATGTCATAATGGCGGCTCGCCGAGATCCATTCACAACCGCTGTTTGATCCTTTTTTTTTCTGATAATTCTAAGACTTCGCGTCTTTCCCCCAACCTCTCAACTTTGCGACTGGTTCTCTACGCTGCGGAATTCTATGTCTACATAATCTGCTGGGGCCCGATGTACAGTCACCTCGCTCAGTATTTTATGATATGATAACCACGCGTATTATAATATATTTTTTTGCTTCAATACGCGTAAAATTTCCCAATGCGTAACTATTCGGCGCTCGAACCTTGATTGACTCTCAGTCCTATGGCAATTGAGCTCAAAACTACAACGCACGCTGCCGTATCGGTCATTATTCATCGAACAAGAGCCCACATATACTATTAATGGAAAATCTCAACGGCCGCTAATAAGGTCTATTCTACTTTGCAGGATCGGTTCTATTTCAGAGGGGCGCTTCAAGCAAAATAAGCACGAACACCCAAGTGCATTCATTCAGTGTTGCACACACGATTTAGAGCGAAAAAGTTCTCGGAACAACATACCCCCGGCGAGTGTTCTTGTCATGGCGGTCTTCACTTGATCGGGAACAACGCTCAGCGGGTGGCATTGAAAAGGCGCTTGAGTGATTTTTGCTCTTAGTCGTGACATTTTCTCGGGCTCATGCACGTGCCCGATGAGTGCATAAAATGGCACAAGCGCCTATGCCGGCGCATACATCCAGTGCTGCCCACACGATTCAAAGCGAGCAACAGCTCGAGGTAGTCTTCCTCTTGTATCATTTTACGTAGAAAGAATGTTCAATCAAGCATGGCACGCGGCAACCAGCACTAAAAAGGCGATTCCGCAGGATTCCTTTATGCACTGCTTGACAGATCATGGACAGCATTGCCCTTGCGCGGATCAGGCGTGTGCTCTTCTGTAGGTATGAAAGCGAGGAGATATGATGGGAGGTATGCCTATTACCCTCTGAAGGCTCCCCACATACCTACCCATGCAATCTGTTTGCCGTGTCTCATGAGCAGCCGTCATCTTGTCTGCTGGGGTCGTCTTGTATCAATGGGCTTTGAGTTTGACGCTGGAAAGAAGAAGTAAATGAACCTGAGCTGCTGTACTTCCCACATGCCATCTAGCTCGCCTAATGAAATGCTAGTGCTGTGCATATACACGTTGCCGGGTTGGTCGGCTCAAGTCTTGCGTATATTGTCCAGCTCATCCATCCTCCATACGCAGCTGGTTAAACGGAAAGTTAAATGTTAGTAAGGAAAACCTGGTAAAGCACATCGATGGGCCTAGTGGGTAATATCAGACTGCTCGATAACCTGGGGTCGGAGCTCGCCCGCAGAGCTTACAACCCCATCTTCCAGCTAGTCGATTTAGCCTGTCCATCATGATCACCACAGCAAGGTTTTTCCCTCCCGGTCGGTTGCCAGTTCAGGTAAGAGTCTTATGTTGCTTTACAAGCACTGTGATTACATTGCTCTTATGTAGCGCGGAGGCAAACGATCTAAGCGGGGGAAGTCGCTTCCCGGTCCTCCGGAGCTGCAGCACAACGAGCCATTGGCCGGAAGCCTCCTCGGGCTTCGGCACGTACAAAGAAATTTCCTTCCTGCTGCCGTTGGGGTTGCTCATTGCCACAACGGGCCTGGAGATCTTCTGGTGCGTCGACGCTTCTGGTCTCGTTGGCGGTCCTCGCTTGAGTCTATTTGTTCTTAGCAAACCACCTTGCCGCGTGGAGACCCGCCCGAGCCGACGTTAGTGGGTACTGGTGTGGAACGAAGGTAGTTTCTACCGAAAGGTCAATTGACATGCGCTAAACCTCTTAACTACTTCAGAGCGCGCGTGGTGACGGGCTGCACTGGCGACGAGGGCCGTGCAAAACAGGGAGGATGGCAGAAGGTTCCGACGAAACACAAGGATTACCCACACGAGCAGGTGGCTCAAGACACGCTGCCTTTGAGGTCACGCAAAGACCCTCAACCGCCGAGTGGGATCAGAAACTTCAACAAACAGGAGCCACATCGTACGAATGCTCTGGCCAACAATCAGCTAGGAAGTGCCTCAAAGCCCCCTCCGGGACGGAATCGGCCACAGGGGTCCTCGTCCGCCTTGATACCAACTGGGAACATGCTCTCTCCGGAGGGGATTGGTCGAGTGCGGTTCCTCATTCACAGCCTCTCGAGAAAAATAAAGGACTCGTGGATAACTATCCTGCAGCTTGGCAAGGCGAGAAAGGAGACCGTCACGATGAACAATTTCGAAAAGGTGAGTACATTGAATGCAGATCGAGGATGATTACAATTATTTAAATTTTGCCAGGCCCTCAAAGCCTTGGGGATGCTGATCGTTAATGGCGACGGAGCTCAGTTCAAATGTCAGCCAACTAAGTTTGGGGTGAGTTTCCCATGATAATTCATGATACTTCGTCGAACGCTCATTTGGATAAATCGGATAGGCAAACGCTCCCAATATCACCTTCCACCGCTGTGAGTTTCTTTTATCATACTCTATGTCAGGCTCTGATTGTTGCTCCTTGTTACGCAACAGGTTCGGTACGTGATTGTTCATGCAGCAGACAGACTTGCCCTGTTTACTGAGCTATATAACGCAATCTAGTCGCTAGGACACCAAAACATGGTGGACAAAGGCAAAGAGTTCCGGAGAGTGTATCCTGAGGTCTCCGCAGTTATGTGCAGAGTTCTTGGGCAATGCCTACGTTGACGTTCTGGAGGAGTCAATGAACGATGTCTGATCTAATTTTGTAAGCTTGACCCAAAATACCTTACTGACCACGATCTTTGTGTAAATACTTCTCTTCTGTTAGTGCGCATGTGGATTTCTCTCAACGCCTTCTCCTGGTTATGATAGATGTTGAAGGCATCTACTAGCGATGATTGGCGCACCTTGCTCCATCTATCTTAATTCCAGCAGGCCCGTGATATGTAGTTGGTTTTCTTCTTCTTCGGCTTGCTATTCATCTCAGTATTTACTTAAAGATATGTGCTCTTTTCGCTATGCTGCTTCTAATATTATCCCGTAGTACCATCGAATAACAAAATCCATCCCACTTCCCTCAAAAATTTCCACCATGTGTGCAATGGTGGTATTTAGCTATTTTATGTGGCAACTGCAGTATATCCGACTGGAACCGACCCTAATATTGTGGATATTGGAGACGCAGAGCGGTGAGTCATTAAGAACGGGAGAATCACCGTCGCATACAAGGAAGTCCGGCTGAAACGCAGAAGCCCTAAGGTATGACCCGTGCTGGGAAAGAAGCCCTTTGTGCATCATACGAACCAAATCAATAACACGAACATGTTTTCACAGATCTCACCTGATAATGCAATGCAGCGTCGGAATGGCCGCGCCGAACATCAAGCGACGGCGGTTTCTATCACCGCTCTGGTGCTGCGAGGGAATAAAGTGTCAGTAGACAGGCTGTCTTGTAACCGTGTCAGCTGTGAGGTGAATTCACTGAATCAGGAAACCTAGGCACCCATGCTACGAATTGATCGAAGGGATACTGTAGGTGCAAGATTCGGATAAATCAATTTCAACACTACTTAGTTTGGTACCAAGTGACAGGCCGTGTACTGATCATGAAAACGGATGTGAGGCGATGGAGGCTGCTGGGTCCAAGATGAAAAATCGAGATGGTTTTCATTATACTTTCAGTCCTAAATGGCTTGCGGTACGTTTAATCAGGTCGCTGAAATACGTATATCTGAAACTCTCTTTGAAAAATAGGGCGAACGAAGGGACCGAAGTTATCTCACTTCATCATTCGTCGATGATTTCTATCTTTTACTTCATGGATTTGTAATGACCTTAAACTATCAGTGCACGTAATTTGTGTAAGGAAAGGTGGTATGTGGAACCTTTCTGCTTATCAACTAGCAGAGTAAAGCCATCGAACGCACCGAGTTACTGTAAGTAGCGAATCCCAAGATATTCGATCAAAGTATCCGAGCGCGGTACTGAGCATGCACGAAGCTTGGAAGATCGATTACTATCCCTACGGGGGTAAGCGGTTAGCGGCAAGGAGATATTGTATATTCAGATGCGTTCCAGTTGGTCCGGCAACCGTCCAGCATGAGCACGATTCAGAAAGGCTGTGCTAAGACTCAAGGGGTGTCCAGGATCGGCAAAGCGCCCAGGCGCATACATCCAAGGGTTTATGCCGAGGAGATCTTCCGCGCCAACTCCTTTGTTGAGAGTTTCAATGGTTTCTCTCAAAAACAGTAGATAGACGGGCAGGTGCTGCAGGGGGGCGCTTGAGCGACGCTCTTCCACAAAGTACTTGTCAAAATCTTGACAGGTCCGCGCTCACGTAGCCGATCATGGGAACGACGAAAGATATGAAAGCGGTCTGCCGGGGCTAAAGTTGTTCGAATTGCTCTATGGCCCCCCTCAGCACCAAGAATATGAGTTATCGATCGAGCGCTACAACACTCACTGGCTCTTTGACCCGGTGGAATCGCCTTGAGGGACTTCGGGGTGGGGATGTCGCCTCTCTGAGGCCGGAAACAACGGTACGTGTCTCCGCCTATTCTTCTACGAAGACCCTGCTCAAGAGCGAGCTATGGATCAGAGGCTTGTGCTGTGCTGCAGCAAAAGGGGCTCGGCCAGCGCTGTTTGTGTTTGGCTTGGTTATGCCCGCTAGATATGTAGCTTTCATGAGCAGGAATCCGGCGTTACTGTACATTCCAACTGGGAGAATCGATTGGCATAGCGAGCTACCATTTAGCTTCAGCACAGTTCACAGACTGTGGTATACCCGTGGGCCGCATAATCTCCTCTTCCCCGTTTACTTGCACTTCCCTCGCTTCTTCAGTGACTAGGCAATGTGTACATCGGCCAAGCATTTTTGTCAAGGGGAACTGGCTGTCCAGGTAGGTATGCATTTCGGCCAAGCATGCACCTCAACCTCACCGTGATTGATAGTCCGCCAGAAGACGGAAGCGTACGAAGCCTACCCCCGAAGAGCCAGATTCCAAAACAGACGATGTGACGCTCCCAGGTAGTCTCCAAGGCTTTCAGGAAGTCGGCGGTACTATCGGGTCGCCCTTCATTGAGCCCGAAGAGCAGGATGATGAGCTAGGGGTCTCCCAGGTGCGTGAGCGCTTTGACACCATTAGATGAAACCGGCCTCAAAGTTTGTCGAATTGCAACAGACAGTGCCCGACGCTGGACCCGAGTCGACGGCATTCGGGCGTACCGAGCCACAGTCATCTATGCGCGACGGGGCCGCTTCAGGGTGATTTCAGTAGGGGACGCTGTGGATACATTCCGCCTGCTGACGGCTTTGAACCCGCTAGAGCTCTGACGTCACGAAGTGAAGCGGCGTGCCCTCCTACTGCTGTCGCAACCAAGGACGACAAAGAACATGGCCCACGGAGCAAAGCTAAAGCAAAGAAGAAAGAACGCTCAAAGAAGCGTCACTCGAATGGTTCGGAGACCCAGCAGGCGAATGGAACTACCAAGCCACCCTCCGGACGCAATCAATCGACGGTCCCATCCTCTTCGGGCTCCACGCCTGGGAGGAAGGCACTTTCCCCGGCAGAAGCCGCCGACGTTCGAGATCTCGTTGAACATCTACCCCCCAGAGTGAAAGACTGGTGGAATGTTATATTCCAGCTCAACAATACGAGGGGTCAGACTGTATCAATGAACGAGTTTAAACAGGCGAGTGCATTGGAGTTATTACAGGCTATCTCTTAATCTCACAATTGATACTAGGCAATTGGGTCTCTCGAAATGGAGATATCCAATGGCAACGGTTCTCTTTTCAAAGCGAAACCGACAAGATTTGGAGTAAGTTGCTCATGCGGTTGCTGAATAGCACAGTGTCATCTAATGCATCGACAAGGCGAACGCCCCCAACATAGACTTCCACCATTGTAAGTTCTCTCGGTTGCGAAATTCCGCCCACAATTAACTAGTTATTTTTGCAGGTCCGGTACGTTTTCATCGGTGTAAATTATCGGATACATTATTACTGATGGCTTCGAGGGGCGTTAGCGCTTAGGTCGTCAGAATATGGTAGATAAAGGGAAAGAATTTCGGAAAGTCTATCCTGAAGTCTACGAAATTATGTGTGAAGTTCTTGGGTAATGTCCTAATTTACACCTCGAAGACGTCGAAGAATAACATCTAGCTTTTCTGTGAATCTTTCGTATGGTCCATGTCACTGGTTCTTTATATGCTCTCTTCTATGGATACGCGTGGATATTTCATCATGTTCTCCCCTAATCATGACAGGTGTCCGAGGGATTACCCGCCCTGGATCACCTGTTGTGAATTTAGCGAACATGTAACGCGCGTTTGCCTTTCATGTATGTCTTGCTGTGCGGCTTGCTCCTCTGAAGATCTCTATGTAATTTTCAAACTATATGCATATTCACTTTAAATCGACAATGGTTACGAAGAGCACTGATTGGATATATTTTTGACCAAATTATTGGATGATCCGGGGGAAAGGTGATAATGATTCTAGGAGGAAACGGAACGACGAGTTGAAGTTCGCTGAAATGTCCGGATAACGTAAGTTGTGGGCGGGACATGTTTGGAGTTGTGAGCGTATGATTTGCACCACACCGCCACATCAAAGAAATTAATGCCACTCCAGTACCTGTTATTGTATTCCCTTGCGTTACACATTCCCGATCGCCTAAATATCTACGAGGTGACTGGGACGGAAGAAACCTAAGCTAGAACATAGCACCTGTGATGGCTCCCTCGAACGTTGCCTTGCTCACCCGGCAGTCCACGGCATGGGCGCATAAAAAGCGAGCGAGGCAGGCGCAAGTGAAGGAGGTCGTATTTGACGAAGAGGCTAGAAGGCAAGTCCATCTTAGGGTATATCTGAGTTCCCATTACGAAGTTGTCCATGTCGACGTGGAGCTTTTCTAATCAAAGTGTCCGTTATAAAGGGACTACCTGACGGGGTTTCAAAAGCGGAACGCGGAGAAGAAAAAGGTCGCGAAAGCAAAGGCAATAGAGAGGGAGAAGGCCGAGCACTTAGAGCAGAGGAGGCAGGTATGTTGTTTCTGTAATACATATCTACAACCCAAACTGGGCATATCTCTGACAGAAGGTGCTGTAGATGCGAAAGGAGCTCAAAGAGCGTGCAAGAGCGAACTTCGAGGAAGTAGAGACAGCTTATGGAGGGGCAGCTTTGGCCGTTGGTAAGTTACTATTGCTCATTATTTATTTCTTCCCTCCTCCCTCCAATATCCCCTATTTCGAATAACTAACAATTTGGTCGATATTCTAGTTGATCCTTTGGCACAAGTCGCAAACGAACATGAGGACGAGTACTCGGACGATGAGCAGCTCGCGACCGTCGCGGTGATTGAAGACTTCGATCCTACGGAGGACATGCATGGACCTATGAACCAATCGGAGGAGGATAGGGATCAGGTCGCGGCGGGACTCGGATCTAAGGGTAAAGAAAAGTCTATACCAACAAGGAACAAGCCAAGCGGCACTGGCATCAGTGCTAGCAACCGAAAAAATGGCGCCAAGAAGACACCCGTGCGCAAAATCCGATATGAGACGAAAGCGGCAGCTAGAGCGGCACACGTCAAGGCGCTCAAACAGCGTAGAGGTCTGAAGGAGCGCAGGGTGACGGATAGCAGGACAAAACGGGGGAACAAGTCGGGGAAGAGATAGATTTTTATAGCACTACACATTTTATTTTGAAGGAGTTTGTTGTGATCTGCATTAGTCAGCAAGTGACATCAACTTGAACTAGACTTGCACCAAGCAGGATGTCGACCCATCGACGCACGACATCGGACTCGGCTTCTGCTGTTGTTTTCGTGCCCCACGAGCTAACGTTTGCTGGTGGAACTGAAGAAAACGACAATTATTATGCCGCTCAGCGTTATGACTGGGATAATGTTCCCGCCAAGTTGACCGAGCCCCGTGCACCATACGAGCCCACTCAGCCCTTCGACTATGTTCTCCCGAAGCGGCAACGAAGGTCCCAGAGGGCATTGAGTGTAAGCAACGGAGATATGGGTTCAAACGTCGCTGCAGAGGCTGTTGCGAGGCGTAAAGTTGGGCGGCCTAGGCGGGACGAAGAAAGTATGTCACAATTTATTCAGATAGCTGTTTTAGCTAATTCTGTTTGCGTTAGACTCGCCTGCTATGAGCGTTGAACCTGAATCGCTCATGCGGACAGCTCCTAAGAAACGAGGCCGGCCTCGTCGCTCAGAGGCAAGTCGGAAAACGGACGATGGAGACAACACAGAAGACGTCAGTTTAGCGCTTCGAAATGAATACAAGCGAAACCTGATTCAATTTTCGTTGTAGGAATCCTATGTACAGCCGAGTGAATCGTGGAAAGCGGGAACAAAGCGGCGCGGGCATGTTTCGCAGGTAAGCCTCCGAGCTACTAGTCATAATCGTAGATTCACCCTCAGGTCATGCAGCATCTACCAGCCAAGAGAGCTCGTACATCTAGAACAGTTGACAGTGATGAAGACCCAGAAGTACGCCTCCTTAAGCCTTGTTTTATGTTTACTCACCTTGGTTGCCAGACGACTGCACCACTTCGAAGTGGCGGCGCACGCTCTCGAGCCACTCCCGTTAAACCTCAACAAGCCAACCGCTGGTCTAGCACCGAGGACCGCCAACTTATTGACTCCCTCTTTGAGGTCCTAGGCTCCATTCCTTGGCGTCGTGTTACCCTCTACATGGCCGAACGCGGTTACCCTTGTGCGGATCGTGGAGAAGGTGCTATTCGTGGAAGGTCAACTATTTTCATCCCCTTTCCTCGCCCCGCATCGATCTGAATGCTTTGCAATTTTCTCCTGTTGGGTCTTAGATGGAAAGTCCTTCGCCCAAGGTTATACATCGCCCCACCCCCGGTCGTCCGCGGTGCCGCAGCTAAATCTCAACTCAAAGCGCGCGAACGAGAAGAGACAGCTGCGCGGGATGAAACAGTCGACGCAGATGGCGAGGAGCACGACCAGGAATACGAAGACATGGAGGCCGCTACCAAAGAACCGGCTGAACTTGATACCACGATGAACGAGAGTATGAACATAGACGCCGAGGGTCTGGGAGGCGAAACGACCGCGGACGACGAAGAGATAGTCCAGCGCGCTGCTACTTCTAAGCGTAGACAAAGAATTCCGCCGACACCAGAACCGGAGCCGGAGCCCCAGTTGGTCAATGTAACCGGTGCTGGCGTTCCGCCGTCGAGTGCCCAGAGGTATTTGCCTCAACTACAAGTAGCCGACGGGCGCTCGCCGGGACAAGGCTCGATTGGGCTTCCCGCCTCCCATGCGACGAAAGTATCTCAGGCGCCTGAGTCGCAGGTTCCACCTTCTCGACCGCCAGTCCAGCACTCTGTGGCTCAAAAATCGACACCTAGTCAACAGGAAGTGCCACTCCCCCCTAACCTCCCTCCGCATTTTACACCTCCCACTCAAGCTATACAGCGCGTCTCCCCAAATTTGCATCAGGTCCCTCAGCGCACCGCTCCGAATGTCCAACACCAAACCCCTCCAAACCAGGCACTCCATTTCTCAAGTCCTAAGACCGCGCACCGCTCTCCCCAAAACGCTCTCCGAGACCCTAAAGAATCACGCCCGTTCACACATTTACCAGCGCACTACGCTCCCCCGCCTCGTTCGGATGATCAGGCGGGGCAATCACCGGTGATTGGGATAGGGCAAGGCCTCCCCGTCCCACCTAGCGTTGGACAGTCCCCATCACGGGTATCCCAAAGCGGACACGGGCAGGCCTCGCCGAGGGTTGGGCACCAACACGTTTCGTCACACCAACAAGCCTCCCCTCGAACCTCGAATAAGCACGCTTCTAGTGGACGCGCACCTGTGCTTGCGCCTCAAGTCCCCTCGAGTGTACCTGCCCAATCGCATGAGCGTACACACCCGCCTGCGTATCCTGCGCAACATTCGTACTCTCCCTCGCATCTTCCTCATTCTCTCCCCACGTCTCACTCGACGGTCCAAGATACACGTAGCCTCGGACCGCCTCAGACCTATGCGCCCCGTGCGGAACATGTCTGGCCCGCGCGAGCGCCAGGATACGATTCGTCCACGGGGGATAGAGTGTATGAGTCCGGTGGAGAAACACCCACAGCGGGGAGTGGGAGAGAGTTCCAGATCAGTGGAGAGCGAGACTACCAGGTCAGCGGAGAACGAGACAAGGCGCACGCCCCACCCGAGGGAAGAGAGTATGTTCAATCATCCCAACGGGAAGAACACGGATTTGGTGGCGCTAGCGCGTATGAGGATAGGACGCATGTTGCCCGCGAGGAACGGGGGCACGAGCGTGGAGGTGGAAGCGGGCGGTATGGATCTGGCGAGCGGGAAAGAGAGGGCGAAAGGGAGCGGGAGCG
>JANWGL010000432.1:0-11157 GCA_025200755.1 Ceratobasidium sp. C01
TTGAATTCGCGGTGGCTCTTGGTTCTGCACTCTACGGAAAACGAATGTCCCGAAATTTGGGACGAAATCCCCAAATTTCAAGACACGTAGTGAATTTTGAGTCAAATCTCCCCAAAAGGGGAACCCCAAAAAGTGAGATGCATTTTTGGGATTCCCCTTTTGGGACGATTCCACCCAAAATTTGAGGTTCGCTATACATGCAAGACAGGCTCTTTTGCACAGAAAACAAGCCTTGTTTAGCAATCTAGTGTCCATCCAGCTACCCGAAAATCTTAGGTTTTGACCTAAATTTCAGGATATCCGTGTCACACAGAGTCGACATAACATTGCAGAAAATTCAACTTTCATATACTGTAAAAAAGACTATCCAAAATATTCTCCCAGTCGTAACCACACGAGTCAAATTATGTCCCCCTCTCACGCGTAACTCGAGCCGGGGGGCTAACACCGCGAGTCCCAGACTTGGTACATGAGGTTGACCACGTCAGGATAGCGCTTGCGGAAGCTGTTGCCTTTATCAACCATATTCTGGTACCCGAGATCCTGTTGTTTTTTAAGTAAAAGTCTACAAAAGAAAAGTTCTCATACGTACTGAGACTAGAGAGGTCAAGTATCGCGTTAGTCAACACTGGTTAGTTCTCGTTCGAGCTTCGTACGGATGGGCTCACCGCGATGAAAGGTTAGATTCGGTTTGTTGGGCTAGAGGTATAGATTGATTTAGCTTTTTGAATGAATGAACATGCGGGCTTACTCACACCAAAGATGGTCGGCTTCACTCTGAACTGGGCGCCCTTGCCGTTCTCGATTTCCATTCCAATCTCTCCCATGATCTGTTATTCAAATTTAAGAACGTACTTACAGAGACCAAAAAAGACAAAATACCCGCTCAAATTCGGTCATGGAGATCGTTTCATTAGTCCTGTCTCCCAATTGCAACAAGACGGTCAACGACCGCTTGGTTTTTTGCGAGACCTTTCGGAGGCGTTCGGCGAGATCTTCCAAGCCCTTGGGAATCGAAGGAGCGCTCGGTCTTGCAGCTAAAGACGAACTAAAGTCCGGGGGCAAACGCTTTCCTTTCTTTTGCTTTTTCGAGGCAAGGGGCTGGAGGTTACGTTGGGCGCCCTTCACATACGCATAATTAGCACTAGTCGGCCTTCTGATGTCCGGTTTGATGGGTTTCCTGGGCTCTCGAGGTAAATTCGACTTATTGCGTTTGCGGAAAGTAACCACCGTAAATCCTTCACAGTCGTCCTGGTTGTCGGTCGAGGCCTGCGAGGGAGAGGCAGGGAGCTGGCAAGTAACCAGCGTAATCCCTTGACGGTCGCCCTTTCTGCTCACCGGTTTAACTCGATGCCAGCCATAGCCACGCATTACGTCCATCCGGGGATGCGGTCGCTGAGGAGGGAGAGGACCATGGTATGTGTCATCATTTCTCAGTAGCACCCAGACCTGCGATAGCTTTTCGTTCAGTTCTTTACGGATACTATCCGATATCCCAGGCCAAGCAACAAGCTTCGCGTGTTTCTCGATTCGTCTCCGGAGATGGCCTTGGAAAGAGGAAACCTTCATGTTCTGAGGTATAGCTTCACCCTGAGGTGACTATGGATGTACGACTATTGGTCAGATGTTACACCCTACAAAAACCAATCTTACCTGGAAAGTGACTTTCAAAACTGCCGTCTCCTTATTGTATAGAAAACCTAGAACGCTCCTTGTGATCGAGTCACATATACATGCCCACGGCCACTCGTTCCAGCGAAGAGAATGACCATCTGCTCGCAAGCTTTCGGTTTGATTGAGAATATTTCTAAGCTCAGTTGATTTGACAATATTCATCGACCTTAGTCTGACCAGTATACAGCCCAGCTCTTCGTCAACGGCTGACCGCCAACGGTGCCGCTTGAGAAATTGTTGCCATAGTTCCATGAGGTGTGATAGGTTGAAGATCGCATAAAATGCCCGGACAAATCCGGAGGTTCCCGTTCCAATATCTTGCGATTCATTCCTTTGTGTGCTCAGCGGGCGAAAGTCCATTTCGGCAGGTATGTGATTGGAGTGCCGCCTTATGCCTATCACATATTGCAACCGCTGTCGCCACAACTGAAGCCCCAGAGGCGGTTGCTGAGATTTGTGCTTTGAAACGGACAAAAGGACCACAGACGTCAAGGAATGCTTCAGCTGAGTAACGAGCGTACTACGTGACGGGATATTGTTGTCCGAGTTATCGTGTTGATGGGTAGCATTAGCCTTTTTAAGCCTGGCAAAGCGAAGCGGATTAGCTGAAATAGGACTTGGCTGGACATGACGACCACCCACTTTCCCCCCAGTATGAGTTCCATTGAATCTCTTGCATGGCTACCCACTACCGTATCTAACACAGAGCCCATATCCGAGCACCAGAGAGTACTGCGTAGCGCAATATTCATCTGATCATAAAGCTCGGCTTGGCTCAACGCGCCTCGCAGCTCCTTCGCAAGCACTTGCACCGGTCGTTTGAGATCCGAGTTCAAGATCGACCATATGAGCGGTAAAACTAGCAAACTGTTTCGGCTATGCGGTGAGGTGTGGCCTTGATTTCGCAATGCGGTGTACGCCTTTTCTATGGTTTCACCCCAGGTAACGTGCGAGACTGTGTCTCCCCAGTCTGCTACTAGCCGGGTCAGCGTAGATTGGATAGCCCAGGAGAAAAAATAGCAATTAAAGGTTCGTAGTGTATATTTGTCCGTTTTCTCGCCTTCGTGAATAGCACGAACGACCGCTAATGCGTCGAGCAGGTCCAGCCGTATAGGGAATTCGACCTCAGCAATGCAATCTGAGGTATGAAGACAAGCTTGAGCCAACTCGTCAGGTTGAAAACATTGGGCGAGGTCATATGCGGTAGATCCCTGAGGGCTGAGCGCATCGAAGCGTGCATTGGGGTCTCCCATACGTTCTAGTCGGCATTTCGCACCATTGTCCAAATTTAACACGATGTACTCGTGTAGAAGTCCCCGGCGCTCTTTACGATGCTGCAAAGAATAGAACGTCGTGCAAGGTTGTCGATCCCGCCACTGCCCCGCGAGAGAAAATTCGATGCGGAAACGGCCCTTTGCTCCACTACCTAGAGACCAGGCGAGGGAGCTGTTGAGGCTTGACGAAGACGAAAAAGAAGACATAATGATGCGGCGTAGCGGCTAGATTGCAGTAGCGGGTTGGGAGTTTCCCCTAATGCGAGTAGAGGTACGGGTGTATCTCAATAAATTAGCAACATAGCAAAGAGGTGAACACTACGCCGCTCACGAGTAAATTTAGCTAACAATGGCCAAAAGGTCAAGAGATAACACAAGGATTGGGACCAGGGGTTGGGAGAAAAGATCAAGAGTGGAAGTTGAGGGGAAAAGGGTTAGAGGGACCAGTAGATATAGGCTGCACGACTCTGACAATTAGCCATTTGTTCAACCACCACGGATATGAAACGTTGTGAAACGCTGCACATGGATCGCATGATTTCTTCGTAGAAAATGCCCCGCAGACTTGCTGTGGCGCGTATTTAAAAATCTGCATGATAATTCGAGCGTGCTTGAAACCGGGTTCAGCAACGTTGTGTGGGGCGAGCATGGTATCAAACTCAACTCGACGACGGAAAATATGGTGAGAGTAAAGCGTCAAACTTTAGGCAGTGCATTTAATCACATCAATTGTTCGGTTCGCGAATTCCAATCAAGCGTGCAATGCAACTGTCACAGCCAAAGCGCGCCAAAACCTCAACGATATCTGCATCAGGAAAAAGGAATGCGATTGTTGAGACAGGTTGGCAAAAGTTGAGCAGTTGAGTAGTTGAGCAAATTGAGCCAACCGCACCTACCTTAAACGGTGTAGTCAATCAACTTTTGGTGGGCCGAGAATCGACCGAGATGCGCTCGCTAACGGCGGAATGGCTTGCTTAGGCAGGACCCTTGCTCAATTCCGGCGATAATTGAGCAAGGTCGCCAATTGCTCAAAAGCACCAACTATTGGCGCTTTTGAGCAGGATTTTTTTTTCCTGATGTGCTCTCTCATTGCGAATTTAAGCAGCGTAAACACATGCATATATTTATCATTTGCCACCCGATCCAGGACAGCTGAAAACAAAAACACCAGCCCCCAACCAAGGCAGGGTAAAAACACTACACACCGCGCGTGAAAGAAAACAAGAAAGAGACAGGCTACAGGCTGTCGAGGGTAAAGTAGTGAGGGTATACACATGTCTCTGAGAACGGTCATCAAGACACCAGATGAAACCAAGCCCAAGGAAAAAAGCGTTTAGATCGCGTGGGCGCGCTTCTGGACGTGCGCGTGGCGGGCCTGAGCGCGGGCGAGAGCGCGGTCGTAGACGGCGCGGGACTCATCACGGAGCTGCTGATTGCGCTTGGAGCGCTTGGCCTTGCAGGACTTGACGGGGGTCGTGGTCTGAGCAGGCGCGGTGGTGGCAGGGTAGGTGGTGGTGATGAGCTTGCTGGTGACTGCGCCCTGGGCAGCGGAGTTGGCCTTGGTGGTGGTAGGAGAGGCCGAGGTAGCAGCCTTGGTGGTGGTGGGTGCCGGGGAGGTCGAGGCGGGCTCAGCGACGCTGCCGGCCTTGTACTATTGGAGAAGAGTTAATTTAAGTTTTAGTAGGTGCGTGGAGTGTTCTTACGAGAGCAGGTCCCGGGATCTGGTAAGATTCAATACCATGGCTATTGAAAGGCTCGTAGATGTTCACGAGACCGTCGTTGACGGTGTAGAGTTGAGTGGCAGGGATACCGGCAGGCTTGGAGCTGCCTCCGTCGGTGATCTTGATCTGAATGCAGGAGGGGTACTGAAACGCGTGATTAGATAATGAGCGCGAGCCAAACAACAAAAGATAAACTCACGTATTGAGCACCCTCGGCAGCCGAATGAGCGCCGTGCAGAGAGATCAAGTCGTGCTTGAGGAGGTACTCTCCATCAGCGATGTCAGCGGGGATCTTGACGTGCGCCCAGCTTCCCTCCAACATGATCTTGTTCTGGATCCAGAGTCCCTTGCCCCACGGCAAGTGGTCAATCCAGCTCTGGATGGGGGCCTTGGTGGTGTCGAGGCCATCCTCCTGAATCTTGAACCACTTGGCGTTGCTGGGGTTGAACGAAGAGCAAGCACCGTTGCAGCTAGCGAGGTAGGCGATTGCTGGGCCCTCTGGATGGGGCCACTCGGTGCCTGAAGGACCCTTGTCACCAGCCCAATGGATGTCCACGGTTTGCCCAGCCTTGATGGGAGCGGTAACTGGGCGCGCATCGTACCCTGCGGACGAGCACGCAATATCCCTAGGAGCGTCATATAAGCAGGAGAAAACGCGAGGTCGAGTTAAAAACGTACATGGTGTTTACGTTCTTATAGTTGACGAATCCGGTGTCCGACGGAATGCCTCGGACAGGCGATTTTTGGTTCTCAGGAGAGTTCCAGTTCTATGTGAGTTGAGGTTAACCCAATGAGATACGCTCTTTGCGAAAAAGAAAAACTACACACCTTGGTTCCGACATAATAGGTACCCCCAACAACAACTTTATCGACGATACCGTGTCCAAGCACAACCGCCGCGGAGGCTAAAAGAGTGACTGTGGTCGAAGAAAACATTCTGAAATGAAAGTGACTAAATCATAAATAAACGATAAGTGACGCGTGAAGGACAGTGGGCGCTGTTGAACTTGCCTGAATTAACACAAGCCCTGCGAGGATGAGAGGAGAGAGAGAGAGAAGTTGATTTTTTGCGGTTCTCGGCGACCCGTTATGTACTCCGCCAATTCCGCCTAACGACGCCTTGGCTCGGCAGGCTTGGCGCTGACAAATAATTGCGGTTGCTATGTGGCTGTGTCGTGGACTCTCGGCCAACACGGCACCCGTTCAGGTTCGTATTGTCTAATTATTGCCAAGGCCTTTTGCCACCGTATCGTTGTTACGGGAGGTGACCCATAGTAAATTTACGTCATTTTAATTTATTTATTCGCTTACAGGGGAAAGGATCATTTCAGTCTGCTTGGAGCGCTAATTTACGTTCAATGCCTTGTGCCTATTTCTCACCCGGAAGCATTTGTCTGATAGGAAGCGCGCGCTTTCGATTGTATACGGCACCCGGAGTGGGCTTTGGAATTGGGCAAATACGTGTAATCCAGTGGGTCCAGTTTGCTAAGAACACATCGACACAAGTTTGGCTCAAGATAATCCTATATCCCGTGTGTATCCAGTGTGAACAGGATCGGTCGACAGTCGCATCGATGACGGATTAGGTATGAGCAAAGTTAGTAACAAAGATGAGCAACCCAAGAGGGAACAAAGGATAGGTAGATACCGCCTCGAGTCGCGCTCGTGAAAAGGTTTTTGATGGGAGAATTGATCGCCCTTACCTTGGGCGGTAGATTTAAGTCGCCTCACAGGTCCATAAACTCTGGTTCGAATATTTCTGCCCCCTTCAGCGTACAATACCATCGTATTTTATTCTGATTTGTTGGTATGTGAGCTTGCTGCTGAACCTGGGCGCCACTTCCCTCCCGGGGCTCGCGTCTGGCTAACAAGCGCGATCACGTGATCCAACCGAACTCGGCGATTGCGAGTATATGCGGGCGAATCGTGCGTCTGCGAGTGTGCGCCACAGCCATGCGCTTCAAAATGGATGTGATTTAAGCCTTTCAAAGCTGTGCTGATGTATTAAGGAATATGGATGGGCAAAGTGTGGTCGGACCGTCACATAACTCCTGCATCTCTAGGTTGTTCGTAAAAACACCCCCACTCAACCTGAGTCCACCTTACCCGACGACCACAAGCTAGAAATCGAAATTTTCATTGGCCTCAAAACATAGTTTTTACCTTAGCCTTCTTCTTCTATACTTCGATTGAGTCACAAGCCACATCGCAGTTTACCTTATCCTATTTTACTCAAAGTCAAGTCATGCGCCCCACCAAAGTGAGAATCGTCTATCCTAAATATATTACTACGTATAACGCTCACGTTGCTCATAGCAATGCAAGAAGATCGAAGTTACTAGCAATAGAAATATCGAGTCAACAGCCAATCGTACATATGCTGAAGCGCCGAAGCGCCGAGGCTTGTACGGCAACCCAGACATTCCTGGAGCGGTGCCCCCTCCACCGGTGCCCCCACACGATACGCCAGACGGCCGCGAGAAGAATCATCCAGTACGTATAGCTAGGCTCTCTGGTACAAGCCACCGCAGCAGCTGAATGCTCATCCTATCCCCTTTTTGGGTTGATAAGCCACTGGTTGAATCTCAGCCGCATCCCAAACCTCCTGCCTCTCCCCTGCAGGACTCAACCGACAACAGGGACGACTCTGAGGGATTTACGTTGGTTACTTACCGTAAACGCCCAAAATCGAATCTGCCCCGCGAGTCCAGGGAGCCCGTTGAACCGAACGTCAGAAAGCCGACTGGCGCTCATCAAGCGTACAAGAAACCCGCGCAGCGGAACCCTCAGCCTCCCGCTTCCAAGAAGCAAAAGAAAGGAAAACGTCCGCCCCTAGACTTGAGTTCGCCTTCCGCTTCTGGCTCAAACGGTGTTTCGAGCACTACGAGAGCAGCTCCCAAGAGCTTGGAGGATCTTGCCGAATGTCTCCGAAAGGTCTCGCCGAAAACCAAGGAATCATGGATGATATTACTACAGCTGGGGCGCAGGTCTCACGAAACGATCACGATGAATGAATTCGAGCGGGTATTGTATATCATTTGTCACTGTAAACACGTTCTTAGCTTTGGATCACAGATTATGAAGGATATTGGGTTGAATATCGTAAACGGCAAGGGCGCTCAGTTCAAAGTGAAGCCTACTAAATTTGGGGTGAGTAAGCCCACATGCCCGGTCACTCGAAACTACTAATTTGGTTTGTACGTCTAGCCCAACAGACCAAATCTAACCTTTCATCGTGGTGAGTCCATTCATGTGAAGCTCTGACGGGGACTAGCTAACATCGGCTGACGCGATACTTAATCTCTCTAGTCCCGGTGCGTATGGGGCTGTTCTATTGTGTAGTTTTATCTAAAATTGCGCCTGAAATCAACAGAATCTCGGGCACCAGAATATGGTTGACAAGGGCAACAGCTTTCGCAAGCGCTATCCGGACGTGGTCAACCTGATGTGTAAGGTCTGGAACTTGTAGCGTTAACCTCCCAGTCCTAGTTACGATTCAGTGGTGGACATTGTTTAACGTATGTGGCTACGACTGGGAGAAGATTTTGGACAAGTTTTCTTTATGTTGAAATTGAAGTTGGTAAATTGCAACGTGAATGCGTGTGACAATAATCATATCACGTGCCCGCAAACACAGCCCTTCTGAAACCGACCGCGAAGTACATAAGTAAGACCGATGGGCGGCAGAGAAAAAGGGGCGCAATGCAATGCAATGCACCCGAGGGCTTTTCACTCTGTGATGGAAGATAACGGTTGAGACTGGGCGAGCTCTATGCGCAGTAATACCCGCCCATGCATCTACCTAATTCAGCTCGCCCTGTCTGTCGGAATGGGTGAGGCTCTCGGGCATGTCCGAAGTGAAAAGGTCAGCAGTTCTTCCGCACCGCGGACTCATGGTATGCAATGCTATCTATTGCCTCGATTAGTGGAAAGATGGCTGACGTGCGGTCCGTATGTGCTATATATAAGGTGTCATCACTGTTCGCAAGGTGGGAGGATCTAGTTTCCCCCCCCTCTGAATTCTGTGACCTTCTTGTCATAGAATCACCACCCACCCCACGCTCCCAATACATTTTATATGGATTGATACCGCCGCTCTATGTACGTGTGATCTAGGACGCCAGGCGCGTAATGATCTGTAGCTTAGGGTCTCTCCGATTCTTTCTCGTTGTATGTAAGCACCCAATTGCCATGATTGGAGATGAGCACTTGTAGCGTGTAGTATTTCGCAGCGAGCCATTCGCCGTGCTCAGAGAGGAATTTAATATTCAACGACACATCAGTTGTGCATTTTTGGCACAATCATCGGCGCTCGACCTACGGGGGCTCAACGGCCCCGAAGATACATAAGCCCCTTGGATCTCGCCTTCGGAGAATGTGTGAGCTCACTTCGCTTATTATCAACGCATTCCCCTACCTTCCACATGCCGACATCGGTGGGAAAGCCCGTCCAAGTCCGTAATGAAATGTTCCGGAGCTCGCCACAGCATAAGAGCCTGGTTGGCTTTATCTCTGGTCGAGGAGTGGATATTCCTGCTTTTGCGTCGCCGGATACCCACAAGGAGCCAGGAGGAGCAACTCGCGTGCGATTCGAGGTGAGAACATAGTGTCAGATTGTGGCTATCAGGTGGCGATTGTTCACGATAACTGTCATTCGTGCGAAAAGTTAGGAACGACCCTTCCAAACACAGTGCTCTCGGGAAATATCCTTCGTGCACCCTCTCCAAAACATTCTAGCTCCCCGCCTTTGACGTATGCTGCTGCTCTTCGCCATGGTATTACTAAGCCGGGGTCAGTATATAATTAATGTTCGTTCGCGCTCAACGTAACACACAGTTGAACAGTATCATCCGAATCAATTCTAAACAGACTGGCGTCATCACTAGTGGGGTGGATAGCCTCTGTATTGCAGACGTGAACCAAGGAGGCGCTAGGGACGAGTGGACCCCCGTTACGCACAAGAAGAATCGACCAGACCGTCCCGGCTCGAAGGCGTCACAAGCGTCGGCAAGAAAACTCCTTGCGCATCACATAGGTTATTCCGGCAACACAGGAAAGCTTTCGCAGGTGCTCCCTCGTAATACGAAACCACGCCACAACGGCCGCGCAGAGCATCAAGCAACGGTGGTCTCTATTGCGGCTCCGGCGTTGAAACCAATCGACAAGCCACCAGTAGACAAATTATTCCTCACTCGTTTCAGCCGAGAGGTAAATTTGCTGAACCAAGCAACTTGGAAGGATATCCTACGAGTCGATCGAAAAAACAGATGCAAGATTAGGATAGATCGATTTAAACAGGTACTTGGTTTTGGGCAAAGAGCCAGATCTTGTACCGGTGCTAAAATTTAATTTAAGGCAATGGAAGCCATTGGTTTCAAGACGGCAAATCGGGGCGGTTCCCATTATACTTTCATTCCTCAGTGGTTTTCGGTATGTCAACGTAACCAGCTCGCCAAACGCATTCATCTAACAATATTAAAATGGGGTAAAAGAAAGAGACCGAGGCCATCTCTCTTCATCGTGCGTTGATTATGATTACCTTTGTACTTTCTTGATTCATTAAGTCTCTTTTTACCAGTTCACGTAAGTCGTCCGGGTAGAGTTGCGGAATTATTGTACTTATTGATTGACAGGGCACAACCATTGAACCTACCGAGTTAAGCCACAAATCCCAATCCATCCGATCCAGTTACCCCAGTATGGTGTGTAGCATGTATGAATATTGGGGAATCGAATACGACCCCTACGCGGATAGGCGATGAGCGTGGCAAGGGGGAATGGCAGATTTAACAAGTCTTGAATGGCGTAGTAT
Organism: Ceratobasidium sp. C01; assembly: GCA_025200755.1. Classification (NCBI taxonomy): domain Eukaryota; kingdom Fungi; phylum Basidiomycota; class Agaricomycetes; order Cantharellales; family Ceratobasidiaceae; genus Ceratobasidium; species Ceratobasidium sp. C01. The sequence continues at coordinate 10,482 of JANWGL010000432.1, forward strand.
TTTTTCGAGGGTTCATTTACGGCTTTTGGTGCCGTATCGATTTATGTTGTACCACACGCCCAAACTATGTATCATTCCTTCCTTCATCCGCCTCAAAGGCACATACCGTTTTTTGATTCCCCTATTTATTTATTCCGAATTGATTACGACATGTCTTGTTCGTCCAGTCTCTCCCCTGCGGCCAGACTCCAAAACGACATTGCTGGTATAAAACTATACACATATTTACTTCCGCTTAATTTATTTCATAAAAGTGAGTAATTCTAAAAGCAATCCCATATATTTTACCAACATCGGTAGACGGCCCGTACTGAACATTGAAGTATGGACAAAGCGTTAGGAGTAAATGCTTGGTTTAAGGGGCTCTATTAGGTGGTCAAAAGGGCCAAAAAGCCAAAGAGTCTGGTCTGAAATACTCATTTGGCTCATTTGGGCTCCTTTCAGGCACTTTCAGACTCAATAACCGCTTCAAAGCGGCCAAAAGAGCCCAAGAGCCTAGTCAGGACTTTTGAGTCGGAGTTTTGTCCTATTGAAGCTGTTTTTTTGCAAAATTCACTGCGCACAGAGGTCAATCTGTAGAAACTTAGATGTAAGAATCACACGTAAATAAACGATAAGAAATAGAATTAAATATGTAAAGAATTGAGAGAGTGGAGACAGTAGAGTAGAGAGTAGA
>JANWGL010000432.1:11314-22235 GCA_025200755.1 Ceratobasidium sp. C01
ACATTCCATACGATTCTTTGTACATACATTCATATTTCTACACAATCAACCCGTAGCAGTGCAAGAAGATGAAAACGCGCCAGGATCCTAACCCAAAGCCAGATGGTGTTGGCGCCTATGCTGATTGCCCGAAAATGGTAGCCTTGTTGGAAAGACCAGACACCACTGGAGCCGTAGTTCGTTCTTCTTCGCTCTCCTAGAACAAGGCCGGGGAGCCATGTGAGTCCCTACAGGTAACTCGCTGAACGTTCTCTAGAGCCGCCGCCGCAGCCACTAACTCCCTATCGTTTTACCCTACTAATACAACCATCTCAGACTCCGGAAATATCGCTTCAACGTCGGTGCAGTACCCTCCGCCAGGTCTTTTTTTTTTCAATCTAATGAATTTTGGTCGCTTTGGGGCTACAGTATGTCCTATGTCGCAAACAACTATCTAAACAGGAGAGCAGAGTCCGCCCACATCGTGCGACTCAAAAGTACCGCGTTTTGTCTCACTCCTTTGAGCTTTGCCCCATCTGTGAGTCTTGTAACTTTCGAGATTGCTTGATTTCTGAAGCGCCGAGCGCATGGGTTTATGAAAACCGCAACAAGCTGGGAGATCTAAACTCACCCCCTAGCTAGCTACCACGATTGCGGTACCAAATTCTCCCGATGTGCTTGTATTTTTGTTTGGCTCGCTTGGAAGCCAATCATACGTGCAAATTCCGTTTTTGAAACCGACAGCGTAGCATAACGATAAAGCTTGAATGTACAGTGGGAAAGATTGGAACGTTCGACTACAATAACACAGGAGGCATAGTGCAATGCACGGGGGAAATATTTCACTCCCGGAGGAGCGACGACCATGCCAGAACTGGGTGAATGCATTGCAATCCACGTTCATGGATTAGCCTGATTTATTCCCCACATATACTAGTAATGGAGAAGCTCAAAGGCCGCCAGCAAGGTCTGCTCTACTTTGCAGGGTCAGTTCTATTTCAGAGGAGCGCTTAACCCAAAATAAGCACGAACACCCAAGTGCATTCATTCAGTGTTGCACACACGATTTAGAGCGAAAAAACTCTCGGAACGACATACCCCCGGCGAATGTTCGCAGCAGTCTCCACTTTATCGGGAACAAAGCTCAGTGGGTGGCATCGAAAAGGCGCTTGAGTGATTTTTGCTCTCAGCCATGACATTTTCTCGGGCTCATGCACGTGCCCGATGAGCGCATAAAATGGCACAAGCGCCTATGCCAGCGCATACATCCAGTGCTGCCCACACGATTCAAAGCGAGCAGCAGCTCAAAGTAGTCTTCCTCCTATATTATTTTACGTAGAGGGAATGTTCAATCAAGCACAGCACGCAGCAACCAGCACGAAAAAGGCGATTCCGCAGGCTTCCTTTATACACTGCTTGACAGATCATGGACAGCATTGCCCTTGCGGGCATCAGGCGTGCGCTCTTCTGTAGGTATGAAAGCGAGGAGATAGGATGGGAGGTTGGCCTATTGCCCTCTGAAGCCTTCCCACGTACCTGCCCATGCCATCCGTTCGCCATGTCTCATGAGCGGCCATCTCCCTGTCTGCTGGGGTCGTCTTGTATCAATGGTTCTTTAAATTTGACGCTGGAAAGAAGAAGTAAATGGAGCTGATCTGCTGTATGTCCCACATGCCATCCAGCTCGCCTAATGAAATGCTAGTGCTGTGCATATACACGTTGCCGGGTCTGTCGGCTCAAGTCTTGCGTATATTGTCCAGCTCATCCATCCTCCATACGCAGCTGGTCGGACACAAAGTTAAATATTAGTAATGAAAACCTGGTAAAGCACATCGATGGGCGAAGTGGGTAATATCAGACTGCTCGATAACCTTGGGTCGGAGCTCGCCCGTGGAGCTTACAACCCCATCTTCCAGCTAGTCGATTCAGCCTACCTATCATGATCACCACGGCAAGGTTTTTCCCTCCCGGTCGGTTGCCAGTTCAAGTGAGTCTTATCTTGCTTCACAAGTACTGTGATTACCTTGCTCTTATGTAGCGTGGAGGCAAACGATCCAAGCGGGGGAAGTCGCTTACCGGTCCTCCAGAGCCGCAGAGCAACCAGCCGCTGGCCGGAAGCCTCCTCGGCCTTCGGCAGGTACAACAAAATTTCCTTCCTGTTGCTGTTGTGGTTGCTCATCGCCACAACGGGCCTGGAGATCTTCTGGTGCGTTGACGCTTCTGGTCTCGTTGGAGGTCCTCGCCTGAGTCTATTTGTTTTTAGCAAACCACCTTGCCGCTTGCAGACTCGTCCGAGCCGACGTTAGTGAGTGCTGGTGTAGAACGAAGGTAGTTTCTACTGAAAGGTCAATTGACATGATCCATGAGCTAAACTTCTTACTGTGACCACTTCAGAGCGTACGTGGTGACGGGCTGCACTAGCGACGAGAGCCGGGCAGAAAAGGGGGGATGGCAGAAGGTTCCGACGAAACACAAGGATTATCCGCACAAGCAGGTAGCTCAAGACACGCTGCCTGTGAGGTCGCGCAAAGACCCTCAACCGCCGAGTGGGGTCAGAAACTTCAACAAACAGGAGCCACATCGCACGAATGCTCTGGCCAACAATCAGCTAGGAAGTACCTCAAAGCCCCCTCCTGGACGGAATCGGCCACATGGGTCCTCGCCCACCTTGATACCAACTGGGAGCATGCTTTCTCACGAGGAGGTTGGTCGAGTGCAGTTCCTCATCAACAACCTTTCGAGGAAAATAAAGGACACGTGGATAACTATCCTCCAGCTGGGCAAGGCGAGAAAGGAGACTGTTACAATGCACAATTTCGAAAAGGTGAGTACATTGAATGCAGATTGAGGATAATTTCAATTATTTAATTTTTTTCCAGGCCCTCAAAGCCTTGGGGATGCTGATCGTCAATGGCGACGGTGCTCAGTTCAAATGTCAGCCAACTATGTTTGGGGTGAGTCTCCCATGATAATTCATGATACTTCGTCGAACGCTCATTTGGATAAACCGGATAGGTAAACGCGCCCAACATCACCTTCCACCGCTGTGAGTTTCTTTGATCACACTCTATGTCAGGACCTGATTGTTGCTTCTTGTTACGCAACAGGTTCAGTACGTGATTGTTGATACAGCCGTCAGGCTTACCCTGTTTACTGAGCTATACTGAGCTATATAACGCAATCTAGTCGCTAGGTCACCAAAACATGGTGGACAAAGGCAAAGAGTTCCGGAGAGTGTATCCTGAGGTCTCCGCAGTTATGTGCAGAGTTCTTGGGTAATGCCTGCGTCGACGTTTGAAGGAGTCAACGAACGATGTCTGATCCAATTTTGTAAGCTTGACCCAGAGTACCTTACTGACCACGATCTTTGTGTTAATACTTCTCTTCTGTTAGTGCGCATGTGGACTTCTACCAACGCCTTCTCCTGTTTATGATAGATGTTGAAGGCATCTACTAGCGATGGCTGACGCACCTTGCTCCATCTATCTTAATTCCAGCGGGCCCGTAATATGCAGTTGGTTTTCTTCTTCTTCGGCTTGCTATGCGTCTCGTTTATTTACTTAGCAATATGTGCCCTTTTCGCTATGCTGCTTCTAATATTATTCCGTAGTACCTTAGAATAACAACATCCATCCCACCTCGCTCAAGGATTTCCACCATGTGTGCGATGGTGGTATTTATTTGTTTTATGTGTCAACTATATCCGACTAGAACCGACCCCAATGTTCTGGATGTTGGAGACGGTAGAACAAGGAGTTATTAAGAACGGGAGAATCATCGTCGCATACAAGAAGGTCCAGGTGAAACGCTCAAGTCCTAAGGCATGACCCGTGCCGGGAAAAAAGCCGTTTATCCATCATACAATCCAAATCAATAACATGAGAGTGTTTTCACAGATTTCACCTCGTAATGCAATACTACGTCGGAATGGCCACCCGAACACCCAGCGACGGCGGTTTCTATCACGGCTCCGTTGCTGCGAGGGAACAAAGCGTCAGTAGACAGGTTGTTTTGTAACTGTTTCAGCTGTGATGAACTCACTGAATCAAGAAACCTAGGCGTCCATGCTACGAATTGATCGAAGAGATAGGTATAAGATTCGGATAAATCAATTTCAACAACTACTTAGTTTGGTACCAGGTAAGAGGCCGTGTACTGATAATGAAAATCGATGTAAGGCGACGGAGGCTGCTGGGTTCGAGATGAGAAATCAAGACGATTTTCATTATACTTTCGGTCCTAAATGGCTTTCAATACGTTTAATCAGGTCGTTCAAATGCGTATATATGAAAACCTGCTTGAAAAATGGGGCAAACGAAGAGACCGAAGCTATCCTGCCTCATCGTACGTCGACTGTTTCTACCTTTTACTTCATGGACCTATCAAGACCTCGTTTCTGTTAGTGCACGTAAGTTGTGTAGGGAAAGGTGACATGTGGAACCTTTATGCGTACCAACTAGCAGAGTGAATCAATCGAACCTATTGCGTTACTATAAGTAACAAACCCCAATATATTCGATCAAAGTATCTCAGCGTAGTACTGAGCATGTACGAAGCTTGGAAGATCGAGTACCATCCCTACAGGGGTAGACGATGAATAGCAAGGAGATATTGCACATTTAGCTGTGTTCCAGTTGGTCCGACATGAGTACAATATCCTTTCAACCTCGAAAGGCTGTGCTAATCCTTGAGGGGTGTCCAAGATCGGATAAGCGCCCAGGCGCATACATCCAAGGGTTTAAGCCGAGGATGTCTTCCGCGCCAGCTCCTTTGTTATCAGTTTCAATGGACACTCTCGAAAAAAGCGCATGGATGGGCAGCCGGTGCAGTGGGGCGCTTGAGCGAGGCTCGTCCACAAGGTACCTTGTCAAAATTTTGACAGGTCCGCGCTCACGTAGCCGATCATGAGAACGACGAAAGATATGAAAGCAGTCCGCCGGGGCTAAAGTTGTTCGAATTGTTCTGGCCCCCCTTAGCACTAATAGTACGAGTTGTCGATTGAGCGCTACGACAATCCTGGCTCTTTGACCCGAAGGAATCGCCTTGAGGGTCTGGGATGGGGATGGCGCCTCTCTGAGAACGGAAACAACGGCTGGTGTCTCTTCCCATTCTTCTACGAAGACCCTGCTCAAAAGTAAGCTATGGGTCAGAGGCCTGCGCTGTGCTGCGGCGAAAGGGGCTCGGCCAGCGCTGTTTGTGTTTGGTTTGGTTTTGCCCGCTAGATATGTAGCTTTCATGGGCAGGAATCCGACGTTGCTGTACGTTCCGACTGGGAGAATTGATTGGCAAAATGAGCTATCATATAGCTTTAGCACGGTTCACAGACTGTGGTATACCCGTGGGCTGCATAAGCTCCTCTACCCCGTTCAACTGCACCTCCCTCGCTTCTTCAGTGACTCGATAATGCATACATCGGCCAAGCATTTTTGTCAAGGGGAACTGGTAGGCATACATTTCGGCTAAGATACACCTTAATCTCACGGTAATCGAAAGTCCGCCAGAAGACGGAAGCGTACGAAGCCTACCCCCGAAGAGCCAGATTCCAAAACGGACGATGTGACGCTCCCCGGTAGTCTCCAGGGCTTTCAGGAAGTCGGCGGTACTATCGGGTCGCCCTTCATTGAGCTCGAAGAGCAGGATGATGAGGTAGGGGTCTCCCAGGTGCGTGAGCGCTTTGACGCCATTTGATGAAACCGGACTCGCAGTTTGTCGAGTTTCAGCAGACAGCTCCCGACGCTGCACCCGAGTCGACGGAATTTGGGCGTACTGAGCCACAGTCATCTATGCGCGACGGGACCTCTTCAGGGTGATTTCACTAAGGGACGCTATGAATGCATTCCGCGTGCTGACGGCTTTGAACCCGCTAGAGCTCTGATGTCACGAAGTGAGGTGCCATGCCCTGCTACTGCTATCACAACCAAGGGCGGCAAAGAACATGGTCCACGGAGCAAAGCTAAAGCAAAGAAGAAGGGACGTTCAAAGAAGCGTCACTCGAATGGTTCGGAGACCCAGCAGGCGAATCGAACTACCAAGCCACCCTCCGGACGCGATCAATCGACGATCCCACCCTCTTCGGGCTCTATGCCTGGGAGGAGGCCGCTTTCCTCAGCAGAAGCCGCCGACGTTCGAGATCTCGTTGAACGTCTATCCCCCAGAGTGAAAGGATGGTGGAATGTTATATTCCAGCGCAACCATACGAGGGGTCAGACTGTATCAATGAACGAGTTTAAACAGGCGAGTGCATTGGAGTTATTACAGGCTATCTCTTAATCTCTCAATTGATACCAGGCAATTGGGTCTCTTGAAATGGAGATATCCAGTGGCAACGGTTCTCTTTTCAAAGCGAAACCGACAAGATTCGGGGTGAGTTGCCTATGAGGTTGCCGAATACTAGAGTGCCAGCTAATACATCGACCAGGCGAACGCGCCAAACATAGACTTTCACCATAGTAAGTTCTCTCGGTCGCGAAATTCCACCCACAATCAACTAATTATTTCTGCAGGTCCGGTACGTTTTTATCCGCGTAAATGATCGGATACAGTATTACTGATGTCTTCGAGGGGCGTTAGCGTTTAGGTCACCAGAACATGGTAGATAAAGGGAAAGAATTCCGGAAAGTCTATCCTGAAATCTACGAAATTATGTGCGAAGTTCTTGGATAATGTCCTTACTTACACCTTGAAGGTGTCAACAAACACCATCTCTCTCTTATTTGAATCTTTGGTATGGCACATGCCTCGATGGCTTTTTATATGCTCTATTCCATTGATACGCGTGGATATTTTAGAATGTTCTCCCCTAGTCATGACAGGTGTCCGAGGGCTCGTCCGCCCTGTGTCACCTGTTGCGAATTTAGCGAACTTGTAACGCGCGTTCCCCTTTCATATATGTCTTGTTGTGCGTTTTGCTCCTCTGAAGATCTCTATGTAATTTTCAAACTAGCTGTTCCGTATGCAAATTCTCTTTAAATCGACAATGGCCACTAAGAGCACTGATTGAAGATGTTTTTGGCTAAATTGTCTGATGATCTAGGGGAAAGGCGGCAATGATTCCAGGAGGAAACAGAATGAGGAGTTGCAGTTCGCTGAAATGGCCGGATGACGTAAGATGTGCCGAGAGATATTTGGAGTTGCGAGCGAATGATTTGCACTACACCGCCACATCAAAGAAATTAGAGCCACTCCTTGTCCATACCGGTACCTGTTATTGTATTCCCTTGCGTTACATATTCTCAATCGCTCAACTATCTACGAGCTTACTGGGACGGAAGAAACCCTAAGCTATAAATTAGCACCTGTGATGGCTCCCTCGAACGCTGCGTTGCTCACCCGGCAGTCAACAGCATGGGCGCATAAAAAGCGAGCGAGGCAGGCGCAAGTGAAGGAGGTTGTATTTGACGAAGAGGCTAGAAGGCAAGTCTATCTTAGGGTATATCTGGGTTCCCATTACGAAGTTGTCCATGTCGACGTGGAGCTTTTCTAACCAAAGTGTCCGTTATAAAGGGACTATCTGACGGGGTTTCAAAAGCGGAACGCGGAGAAGAAAAAGGTCGCGAAAGCAAAGGCAATAGAGAGGGAGAAGGCTGAGCACTTAGAACAGAGGAGGCAGGTATGTTGCTTCCGTAATACATATCTACAATCCAGACTGGACATGTCTCTGACAGAAGGTGCTGTAGATGCGAAAGGAGCTCAAAGAGCGTGCAAGGGCGAACTTCGAAGAAGTAGAGACAGCTTATGGAGGGGCAGCTTTGGCCGTTAGTAAGTTGCTATTGCTCATTATTTCTTCCCTCTTCCCTGCTGTATACCCTATTTCGAATAACTAACAATTTGGTCTCTATTCTAGTTGATCCTTCGGCACAAGTCGCAAACGAACATGAGGACGAGTACTCGGACGATGACCAGCTCGCGACCGTCGCGGTGATTGAAGACTTCGATCCTACGGAGGACATGCATGGACCTATGAACCAATCGGAGGAGGATAGGGATCAGGTCGCGACGGGACTCGGATCTAAGGGTAAAGAAAAGTCTACACCAACAAGGAACAAGCCAAGCGGCGCTGGCATCAGTGCTAGCAACCGAAAAAATGGCGCCAAGAAGACACCCGTGCGCAAAATCCGATATGAGACGAAAGCGGCAGCTAGAGCGGCACACGTCAAGGCGCTCAAACAGCGTAGAGGTCTGAAGGAGCGCAGGGTGACGGATAGCAGGACAAAACGGGGGAACAAGTCGGGGAAGAGATAGATTTTTGTAGCACTACACATTTTATTTTGAAGGAGTTTGTTGTGATCTGCATTAGTCAGCAAGTGACATCAACTTGAACTAGACTTGCACCAAGCAGGATGTCGACCCATCGACGCACGACATCGGACTCGGCTTCTGCTGTTGTTTTCGTGCCCCACGAGCTAACGTTTGCTGGTGGAACTGAAGAAAACGACAATTATTATGCCGCTCAGCGTTATGACTGGGATAATGTTCCCGCCAAGTTGACCGAGCCCCGTGCACCATACGAGCCCACTCAGCCCTTCGACTATGTTCTCCCGAAGCGGCAACGAAGGTCCCAGAGGGCATTGAGTGTAAGCAACGGAGATATGGGTCCAAACGCCGCTGCAGAGGCTGTTGCGAGGCGTAAAGTTGGGCGGCCTAGGCGGGACGAAGAAAGTATGTCACAATTTATTCAGATAGCTGTTTTAGCTAATTCTGTTTGCGTTAGATTCGCCTGCTATGAGCGTTGAACCTGAATCGCTCATGCGGACAGCTCCTAAGAAACGAGGCCGGCCTCGTCGCTCAGAGGCAAGTCGGAAAACGGACGATGGAGACAACACAGAAGACGTCAGTTTAGCGCTTCGAAATGAATACAAGCGAAACCTGATTCAATTTTCCTTGTAGGAATCCTATGTACAGCCAAGTGAATCGTGGAAAGCTGGAACAAAGCGGCGCGGGCATGTTTCGCAGGTAAGCCTCCGAGCTACAAGTCATAATCGTAGATTCACCCTCAGGTCATGCAGCATCTACCAGCCAAGAGAGCTCGTACATCTAGAACAGTTGACAGTGATGAAGATCCAGAAGTACGCCTCCCTAAGCCTTGTTTTATGTTTACTCACCTTGGTTGCCAGACGACTGCACCTCTTCGAAGTGGCGGCGCACGCTCCCGAGCCACTCCCGTTAAACCTCAACAAGCCAATCGCTGGTCCAGCACCGAGGACCGCCAACTTATTGACTCCCTCTTTGAGGTCCTAGGCTCCATCCCTTGGCGTCGTGTCACCCTCTACATGGCCGAACGCGGTTACCCTTGTGCGGATCGTGGGGAAGGTGCTATTCGTGGAAGGTCAACTATTTTCATCCCCTCTCTTCGCCTTGCATTGTTCTGAATGCCTTGCGATTTTCTTCTGTTGGGTCTTAGATGGAAAGTCCTTCGCCCAAGGTTATACATCGCCCCACCCCCGGTCGTCCGCGGCGCCGCAGCTAAATCTCAACTCAAAGCGCGCGAACGAGAGGAGACAGCTGCACGGGATGAAACGGTCGACGCAGATGGCGAGGAACACGACCAAGAAGACGAAGACATGGAGGCTGCTACTAAAGAGCCGGCTGAACTTGATACCACGATGAACGAGAGTATGAACATAGACGCCGAGGGTCTGGGAGGCGAAACGACCGCGGACGACGAAGAGATAGTCCAGCGCGCTGCTACCTCTAAGCGTAGGCAAAGAATTCCGCCGACACCAGAACCGGAGCCGGAGCCCCAATTGGTCAATGCAACCGGTGCTGGCGTTCCGCCGTCGAGTGCCCAGAGGTATTTGCCTCAACTACAAGTAGCCGACGGGCGCTCGCCGGGACAAGGCTCGATTGGGCTTCCCGCCTCCCATGCGACGAAAGTATCTCAGGCGCCTGAGTCGCAGGTTCCACCTTCTCGACCGCCAGTTCAGCACTCTGTGGCTCAAAAATCGACACCTGGTCAACAGGAAGTGCCACTCCCCCCTAACCTCCCTCCGCATTTTACACCTCCGACTCAAGCTATACAGCGCGTCTCCCCAAATTTGCATCAGGTCCCTCAGCGCACCGCTCCGAATGTCCAACACCAGACCCCTCCAAACCAAGCACTCCATTTCTCAAGCCCTAAGACCGCGCACCGCTCTCCCCAAAACGCTCTCCGAGACCCTAAAGAATCACGCCCGTTCACACATTTACCAGCGCACTACGCTCCCCCGCCTCGTTCGGATGATCAGGCGGGGCAATCACCGGTGATTGGGGTAGGGCAAGGCCTCCCCGTTCCACCCAGCGTTGGACAGTCCCCATCACGGGTATCCCAAAGCGGACACGGGCAGGCCTCGCCGAGGGTTGGGCACCAACACGTTTCGTCACACCAACAAGCCTCCCCTCGAACCTCGAATAAGCACGCTTCTAGTGGACGCGCACCTGTGCTTGCGCCTCAAGTCCCCTCGAGTGTACCTGCCCAATCGCATGAGCGTGCACACCCGCCTGCGTATCCTGCGCAACATTCGTACTCTCCCTCGCATCTTCCTCATTCTCTCCCCACGTCTCACTCGACGGTCCAAGATACACGTAGCCTCGGACCGCCTCAGACCTATGCGCCCCGTGCGGAACATGTCTGGCCCGCGCGAGCGCCAGGATACGATTCGTCCACAGGGGATAGAGTGTATGAGTCCGGTGGAGAAACAGCCACAGCGGGGAGTGGGAGAGAGTTCCAGATCAGTGGAGAGCGAGACTACCAGGTCAGCGGGGAACGAGACAAGGCGTACGTCCCACCCGAGGGAAGAGAGTATGTTCAATCATCCCAACGGGAAGAACACGGATTTGGTGGCGCTAGCGCGTATGAGGATAGGACGCATGTTGCCCGTGAGGAACGGGGGCACGAGCGTGGAGGCGGAAGCGGGCGGTATGGATCTGGCGAGCGGGAAAGAGAAGGCGAAAGGGAGCGGGAGCG